>ML778604.1:485070-518594 GCA_009831015.1 Picea engelmannii | reverse complement strand
TAACTCAACATTCTCTATTTTATTAAAAACCAAACATATTTATATATATAGAAATATTACAAAATCTATCAAGTTCCATTGTTTATCCTTGATCACCCATGGGTTGGCTTATTGTTTTTCCATAATAACACTTATCATTATAGACAGGGGGAAACATGGGTGTTAGAATCCCCTCCCCCTTAAAGGAACATCGCCCTCAATGTTCCTTTTAACACAAACAAATTCCACATTCAACAGTGAACAAAAAATGGTATGTTTATTTCATGGCATCCTCCATTTCCCAAGTCGCTTCATTGGGACCAAAGTGTTTCCATTGCACCTTAACCTGTGAAATGGTTATGTTCCTTAGAGATATATCTCTCATGTTTAGGATGCACTGTGGCTTTGGTTGGAACTCTCCCTCTAGCTCCACCTGTATCACAGACCCGTCAATTATGTGAGTAGCATCATGTATATATCTCTTTAATAAGGAAACATGGAATACATTATGTGCCTTCACTGTGGGGGGCAAGGCCAATTTATAGGATACAAGTCCCACTCTGTCTAGAATTTAAAAAGGGCCACAAAATCTGGGTGTTAACTTAGCACACACTCCCATTCTTAAGGAGATTCTCCTTGGTTTGATTCAGAGATACGCATGATCTCCTATTTTAGACTCTTTATGACTTCTTTTGTTATCTGCATAACTCTTCTGTTGGTCTTGGGCCACCTTCTGATTTCTATTTATCCGGGTCATTTGTTGTTCTAGTTCCATTAACATTTCATGCCCAAGGGTAACCCTGTCTACTAGATTATACCAATTGATTGAAATATTTCATTTTCTGCCATAAAGCGCCTCAAAAGGGGCTATTTTCAAGGATTCTTGGTATCCATTATTGCAGGAAAATTCTACCAGGGGAAGATACTCTTCCCATTTCTTGGGTTGATGCATTACATGAATTCTTAACATGTCTTCTAATATTCAGTTCACCCTCTCTGTTTGTCCATCAGTTTGAGGGTGGTAGGTTTTACTAAACAACAGTTGTGATCCACATCCAGTGAAAAAGGAATTCCAAAATTTTGAGGTGAATTTGACATCCCTATCAGATATAACTTCCTTGGGAATCCCATGCAGTCTGCATATTTCTTTCATGGATATGTTGACACTGTCTATTGCCTTGCAAGTGGATTTTATCAGGATGAAGTGGCCAACCTTGCTCAATTTATCCACAACCACCATGATGGCATCATTTTGTTTGGTCATTTTGGGTAGTCCGGTGATTAAGTCCATGGAAATGGTTTCCCATTTCCATTTTGGAATAGGTAGGGGAAACAATTGCCCTGCTGGGTGTTGGTGTTCTACCTTGACTTGTTGGCACTCTAGACAATTATCCAGATAATCAACTGTGTCCTTTTTCATTCTTGGCCAATAAAACAGTTTCCTAAGGGCTGTAATCATCTTCTGATAACTAAGGTGGCCAACATATGGTCTTTTGTGAAGTTCATCCAATCCAAACTTTTTCAAAGTGTCACAAGTTGGGATATACAATCTCCCTTTGTATGTTAGTAGGCCATCACTTGTAAGTTGATAACCTGCATACTTTCGTCTATTGAGCTCTTGCTCCAGGTGTATCTTCGTGGTTTTGAAGAACTCATCTACCTCTTATGCACTTTTGACTCTTTCCTTGAGGTCTGTTTCACAAGTACGCATGGTTTCTAAATGAATTACCTTCATACTTCTACTGAGAGCATCAACCACTTGATTTTATTTTCCTTTGATGTGTTTGATTTCAAAGTCAAACTCACTGATAAGAGCCATCCACCTAGCTTGCCTAACATTTAGCTTGGGATGGTCAAATAAATACCTCAGCCGACTATAGTCGTTCATGAGGACAAACATTTTTCCTAGGAGGTAGTGCCTCCACATTTTCAAAGTGTGCACTATGCCAGCTAGCTCTAAGTCATGGGTTGCATAATTTATTTCACGTTTACTCAATTTTCTGGATTCATAAAATATTACATGTCCCTCTTGCATGAGGACTCCTCCGAGTCCCTCTTTGCAGGAATCGATGCACACCAGGTATTCCTTGTTTGGGTCTACAATTTTCAGTATGGGGGCATGTGTTAAGAGGTGTTTGAGCTACTGGAAACTTCCCTCACATTCTGCTTTCCAAATAAATTTCACCCCCTTTCTCTGTAGTGAAGTTATTGGGTGACCAATGTTAGAAAATCCTTTTATGAATCTCCTGTAGTATCCTGCTAATCCCATGAAGGATCTAATGTCAGTGACATCCCTGGGTGTGGGCCAATCTATAATGGCTTTGATCTTATCAGGGTCAACTCCTACCCCTTTCTCAAAGATAACATGGCCTAAATAATGGACTTTCCTTTGGAAGAAGTCACACTTGCTAATCTTAACATAGAGCTTGTGCTCTCTTAGTACTTGGAGTACTAACTTTAGGTGTTCTTCATTCTCTTCCTTACTCCTTGAGTAAACTAGGATGTCATCAATAAAGACTCATACAAATTTTTCCAAGAACTTGTTGAATACACTGTTCATCAAAATATTGTTAGAACATAAGTCAAAATTTTGAATATAAATTCAGATTTTGAATCCTTTGTTAAATTATTCCTGATTAGTCGTTAATCAATAAATTTTTTCTTTAGGATTTCTATTTTACACACTAATAAATTTTCTGTTATGTTTTGATAGGGAAGATCAATCCTAAGACGTAAAAAAGGATGATTATCAAGATCGACGATTCACGAGATTTCGGGGATTTAAATATGCAAAATGTTTAATCGAAGTATAATTCCCAATTGAATTTCCACTTCGGAACTTAGCGCTTCGACAATCTAAGCTTAAAATTTTAAAGTTCCTCTTAACCCCGAAGTTGCGAAGCTCCGGAGTCTCGAAGTTCCAGAATATTACTTTATAAAGTAAAGTACTCAATAGACATGTTTTATGCGACTTGAAATTCTTTACACGTGGGGACATGTGGCACTTATTTTGGTCATTTTGGGACACATAATTGACACATTTCAGGATGACATGTGTCACCCATGTTCTCACGACATGTCATCATATGTGACATCATCCTACCACATTACTCCGGGAGACTGTCCTCCAGGATATCACATTATTAACAAAACCAAGAAGTGTCAAAGTACCAAAACACCGAAGTGCCGAAATGCCGAAGATTAGAGGTCAAATAATGATTTATTAAGCTTAATTAAAGGTAGGTAATCACTTCGCGACTCTGGCCTTCACGATAATTTTAAAATTTTCTATTCCAATAATCCCGAATTCCCGAAGTTCCGAAGAGTTGAAGGATTAAAAAACAAAACAACAATTAATTAAGTAAATCTTGATTAAATATAATTAATCACTCGGTGACTTCGACCTTCGGGACATGTTTAACATTCTCTATTCAAAGCCCCGAATGTTGAAGTGCCAAAATATTTACTTTCACAAATCACGATTATTAATGTAAATTAAATATGATTAGTGTGAAATATTTGAATAAAGTTCGCTACCGTCAGGTAATAAATTTTCCATATTTTAACATGATTACCCTGCCATTTAGATACTAAGTGTTAAATGTAGAATTAATTAGTGTCCTAATTAGGATTTGATATAATATTTGAACTCTATATCATTTCTGTATTTGCATTCATATTTCTATCTCGTCTCTGCATTCACATTCACAAGCTTTATTTTTCTTACAGGGGTGAATATCATCAACACGAATTCATGGCACCTTGTTGGGGAGCGAAAAAGTAGGTCCAAGACCAATCTGCAGAGGAGCCAAACCCAAATTCTGACCTGTATTCGGATACTACTGCTTGTTTAACATGAAGCATCAAATATTGGATGTAGGTTTATGAAATCCTCGCGGAAGAGAAATACACAGTTTCTGATGATGAAAACGAGGAAGAAGATGTTCTGAATATAAACAATCTCAAGGAGGTGGCCAAGTCATAGCTTCATAAAGTCCCAACAAGGCCAAAATTGTTACCCTATACATACATGATACGCTGGGCTCTGGAGCATGTGGACATACCAACTAGAACCATCTACAACCATCAAAGGACTATTGTTTGCTCGTTTCAACGCAAAGATATCCAAGTAATGTATAAATTGTCTAGTAACCCCAAATAGGTTTACAATGCAGAATTTGTGAAGAAGATTGAGAAAGAAGAATGTACATATTATGACAAAAATATCCATGATATAGTAAAAACTTGGTGGGGAAATGAAAACAAATTTAAAGAAACTAATCATGGTATATATTCTACAACTTTTTGTGATGCACATATTATGTACATAGCCATGATGTTGTGTAGGCTGTATAGAAATAAAAACCCTACACATTTTATTGTATATTGGGTCCCTATTATTCATGAGGTTGCAGAAGGGTTTACTTTTGATTGGGGAAAATTATTGTTTGATAACTTGGTCAAACAAATAGGGGTTCATAAAAGTCAGAGGTCTAAAGGTGAACCAACTCATTTTTATATGTCAGCATATATTATGAATTCTATCTGTTACAAAACCCCTTTCCATTTGATGAATTGGAGATGGACTCCAAAAAATGTTGAACCAATACACATATATCATTCCAAACTATGCAAGGAAAATGCAAAAAGATCATTTCTATGAAATTTTCCATAATGTTATCATCCTGATCCATGAGACATTATATGGAAACCCTCCTCCCAGGATCTCTAAGAAAATCATGGAAAATTTAGGAACAATTGAAGACTGGTATATTGAGGAGATATTTTCTTATATCAGAGTGTATGGTTCTTTCACATCTCCTCATGCTTTACCAATTTTTTTTCCAGATAGGCTCATTTGCAGGGAAGTGGCATACCAAATAGTTTATGTAGGCATAACAAAATAATTGAAGGCAACACAGAAGAGGGTATGGCCAACTTATCCCATACAAGTTGGTGAATATTCATTGTTATATTTTGGACATGCCAAGGTTGAAGCTTCAACCTTAGAAGATAATGTATTGTATTTTATTGAATTCAAAAGACATGACCCTCATAAGGTGGTTGAAAATCATTTGGCACAGTTTGGCATGAAAAAGTATTTTCATGAAGACTCATGAAGACTCTCCATTTGATGATATTTTCAAAGGAGCAAAGTTATATGATGAAGTTATATCCAGGTTCCAGAATATTCCTGACAAAGAACAATCTTCAAAACACCAAAGACATCATCCAAGGGTACAACAGTGACATAATCAACTCTACCAGGTAAGACCTTACAAGAAACATTGACAATGTTTGAAGCTTTTATGAAGCATGGACATATTTTTCCTCAGATGACTTCAAACACTGAAATTTTTGTAAAGGATGTTACTACGCAAGGGGAATCTACTGCACTTGCATCCCCCATCCCATCTTTAACTCTTCTTGCAACAAGTTTTGGGATACCTGGGTCAGAGGTAGTGAATGTAGAATATTTGACACCCATTGAACCAAAATAAATTCCTTCATTAAATTTCTTCTTCAGCAGAAAGAGGAAAGCTATTGTGCATAGAGAAATTCAAAAGAAATGAGGTATAATCACCAAAATATAGAGGATGATATTTGATGGTCAGGGACAAAGTGACCCTGAATTTGCAAAATAGGTAGTTGATTCCTTGGGGAATTTTGAAACAACAAACTTGTGGTCTATAGAAAATTTAAGAGAAAATATTGATCAACAAAATCTTTTAATTGAGAAATTGCAAAATGATTTAAAACAAACAAAAGCAATTATTGGAAAATGAGTAAATTATGAACTAGATTAGGTCAGACAAATTTATGGTTAGTAGATCAAACAACTAGAAGAAAAACTGAGAACAAGTCTTCAAGATCAACAAATGAGTAAGAATACCATTTCTCAGAAAGATGCATTAATAAGACAATTGCAAGCCCGAATAAATACAATTGAAAGTACAATTATTGATATTTATGCCTTTAAGAAACAAGCCTTAGAGATCAATGAGGGATTTCAGACAACTTAACAAAGTTTCTATGAAAGTTTGGAAATTATCTATAAGCATTATCATGTCATTAATAATTTATTACAAATTATTGCTAACAAAGTGAAATAATCTATCACTGCTAGATCCAAATTTCAAGAACTTATAGTTTAGAAGCAAAATCTCAATATACCAGGGCTTGTTCTGTTTTCAGAGATTGAACAATTAAAAGGAGAAATGACATTAAAATCATGGGAAAATAGTCTCAAGGAAAGCTAATGATTAGCTAAAGAAGAAAAAGTTTCTTATCTAAACGCTCTATTAGCTGTGGGTGTAAAAATGACAAAAATTAATCTCGGTGATGTTCACTCTTTTATTAGGAAATATGAGGTTGATAAAAAAAGGGAAATTTTGAAGAGGAACAGGGAAAGGATGAAAAATACTATATTACAAGTCAATCAAGTTAATTTGAAGGTTTTAAATGATCTCTTCGTCAAACAAAGTTTACAATATTAGAATACTCAGTAGGATGCTATAAAAGTTCAGAGTTTACCATTGGCACATAAAAGGATATTACCTTTGAATTGAACATTAATATGGAACCCTCTAAGTTAATAGTTGTATTATTAAATTTGCACACTCAATACAAGGATCAAAAGAAGATAGTTGCATCTACAAGCAAAAAATGTGGAGATAATCCTCCAAAAAGCTAGGAAGCAATGAAGTTTCCAGAAGAAAGACAGATGTTCAAATCTTTGGTAATATTTAGTTAGCATAGTATTTAAAATATTTTCTTCTATTTTAAGATCTAGAAGTGTGGAAGTGTAACCGATTTTGGTTAAGACAAAATTGTATAAATAAACACATTTGAGAGATGAATCAGGATTTTTCTCGCCTGATGTAAAGAGAGACTTTTTAATATAAATTTCTACAGGAAGACATAGATTCTACTTCTCATTTATTTGAGTTATGTATTTTCTATGTGTTGCTACTTTATCACAATTCATCTTCTTCACTCTATGATGTTTAAGGAATGAATGACTGCAATTTAGTAATACATCTATTGTTGTTCACATAATTAGATGTTTATTTAGGTATAGATTTTCCTTGGTTTTACTGTAAGTGAAACAAGACCTATGTCTGTTTAGATATTCTCATCTTAATTCATCTTTTAGACATACATTTCATATTTCTTCTATTGCAAATAAGTTAATATTTATCAACATTCAATACCTTGCTTTTTTTTTTCAATTTTTTTTGCTATAATTCTACTTTCCATCTCTTGGTTATTGTTAAAAACTCAAAAGAAGAGATACTGCCTCTATGTTTCTAAATTATTAGAGTTTTGAAGTTTCATTCTATGTTGAAGGTAGAAAAGCATTGTGAAAGCAAATATTATTAAATTTGGATGCTTGACATTTTTCTGTGAGCCTAGAGTAAATTTGAGGAACAACATATTTTTGGCGTCGTTACCGAGGAACGAAGTTATTTTTCCCTGGGAGTACGACAAAGTTTAGTTTTTGTTCTTGAAGGTGAACACGAATCAAACACACGTTTTAGGCTCATTTTGATTGTCACTTGGCGACTCTATTTTTGTAAAGCTGACATTCAAAAGAAATAATACTAGACATAATCCAAATAAGAAGCATACCACACCTGTCTCAGATCCTGAAAAATTTCTCAAACCTAAAGGTTATTTAAGACAGACTTCTGCATCAGTAGGTAAGGTTTATCAACCTAAATCTTCTCAAGTTAAGGTTGAGATTTCAGAAGAATAAATAAGTTTAGTTGATTTTAAAGGAACACATCAAGTTAAATATCCTTCCATTGAAGCCTTAACTAGTATTCCAAAAGTTAAGTCTGAAAGTCTAAATATTGATATCCCTGAAGTAAAATTATACAATTTAAAAGGAATTTTTTTACAAAATACACCTTTTTCTTCTACATGAATTTATGACTGTGAGATTAAGAAAGAATCCTTAGTGCTTAACGCCATTTACAGTCAACCTATCCTTATTCTTCCCGAAGTAAGGGTTTATATCCTTGCTTATTCAGAAGAAGATCTTTCATATTTTGGCTCTTCTCATATTATTTCTCCCATCTACTCATCAGGTAGATATAAAGGACCAAGTAATAGTTCTCATTTTCCTTTTGAATTTGATTATTCATCTATATCAAGAGATCCATCACCTTTTGATTATCTAGCATGCCTTCATTATTATCTTCCTGAATAAATTAAGGACTTGGTGCAACAATCTTTTGAAATCTTTGATAATCTTCATTACAATCCTCACATCTCATCTCCAAAACCCATAGTGGTTGGTGTAGGAGGTGGAGGTGGTGGAAAAGTAAATCCACCACCACCTCCCCCAAGGATCTTTTCCAAAGTACCTGCTAGGTATGCTCCTTTAGCCCTTCCTACAAATTTGCATGATTTACATGATAACTATATGAAAATATTACCTAAATTTACTGGGGAAGGGGATTTAACAACCACTGAGCATATGTAATTCTTTGATGAATTTGCTGATGTACTTGGCATTGAATTTAAAGATGTTTACATGAGATTGTTTGTACAAATGTTTGAGGGTCAAGTCATAACTTGGTTTAGGGGACTTCCTACAAATTCCATAACAACTTATGACGAATCATAAAATGATTTCTTAAGACAGTGGGCTGAGAAAAAATACCACCTATATTATTTGATTGAATTTGATGCTTTAAGAAATAAGTTGTCTAAAACAATTTCTGAATTTATCCAAATATTTAATAAGCATTACAGTAATATCCGAGCTGAAGTCAAGCCATCCCAACCAACTGCAAAAGTTACTTTTGCAAGGGCATTTGACTCTGATTTTGCATTACTTTTGAGGGAGAGAAGAGATACAACATTAGCTGGGATGGAAGATGATGCAATTGAAATCAAATCTAATATGATGGCACCAGGAAAACTAAAAACTAAGGTTGAAATGGGAATTAGAGAGCCGAGGAAGTTTAAAGAACAAGGGGGACCTTCAGGTACAAGAAGGAATGCACAAGAGAAGAAACTAGATGAAATGGTTAAGTTGATTAAGGATTTGTCAAATAAGTTATCCAAGATGGAGATGGAGAAAGCCAAACCTGACCCTTATGTTAGGAATCCAAATCAATTCAGGAGAAACCTCAATCAAAATCCTCAATTTCAACAGAGACCACTTAAGAACGAGGATAAGAAAATTCAATATCCTTTCGAAACTGAGAATTTAATACAAGGAGATGAAGTACAAGAATATGATGAATTAGACGAGGAAATGAATTTTCTAAGTGATGGTGTTAGTGAACCTCATCTAACCCAACAAGATTATGAACAATATTTAGGTTATAGAAAACTACTTAATGAAGAACATATTAATAACTTTGATGAACCTGCCTCACAATAAAAAGTTCTCACTAATTAGATATTGGATGAATTATAAGATAAGTATGATTTGAGGCCAAGAGATAAAACTGTTGTTGTAGATCAACCAAAATTTTTTTTACTGTGAAAGAAAGGAAATGAAGCTATAGTTTTAAAACCATCAACCAAAAAATCAATAGTCAAACGAAGAAGGTTGAAGCAAAGGCAACACAAACTAAAACATTGGAGAAGAAAGAAGCAGAAATGTAGACTAGAGAATTAGAAAAAATAGTTATCACTTTTAATCTGGAAAATGAACTTAAAAAAATTAAGATTCCAATACCTTTGATAGAACTCGCTAAGAATATGGTATATAAGAAACAAATATCAAAAGTCATAAATTTTCCAGATTCAGAGAGTCAAGCGGATGCTATTAATTTGCAGGATGAGCATCAAACAATCATGTTTGGGCCTCATATTGAAAATGATAAAGATTTTGTGGCTCCATTTTACATCACTCTTACTGTACATGATCATTTGCTACAGATTTTTATGCTAGACTCAGGTGATTCACACAATTTGATGCCAAAGGTAATAATGGATAAATTAGGTTTGCAAATTACCAAACTTTATCAAGACCTATATTCTTTTGATTCTAGGAAAGTTAAGTGTTTGAGTATGATAAAGGATTTATTTGTAAATTTGGCTCAAATCCCAATCAAAAGTGTTCTTATGGATGTGGTAGTAGCTGATGTACCTGCAAAATATGACATGCTTTTCTTGGGGGATCAGTACAATTACATATGACGTATGCCACGATTCCTGTTTTTGGTGGGCAATTTACAAGATTGTACAAAGAGACAAGACTGACTTATACAGTTAGTGATCCACAAAATCCTAATAATTATCTAGTCTATGTTGTCAAGAAGGACTTTGGAAATTGTATATTATCTATTGATGATGATTTTGAAACTTGTACAGAGAATAAGAATGAGAAAGTTAAAACTCCAGAAGAAAATGTAAATATGAGAGAAGGAATGTGGAAAATGTATTTTGATGGTTCCTCTTCATGGGAAGGAGCTAGAGCTGGAGTATTATTTTTGGCACCAAATGATGAGTATTACATTCCATTTTATTATAGATTGCAGTTTGATATTGATTATACTAATAATGTATGTGAATATAAAGCTTTGATTTTGGGATTGGAAGATGCAAGAAAACTAAAAATTCAACACTTGATTGTATATGGAGATGGAGATGTTGAACTTATTGTGAAATAGGTAAGATAAAAATATCAAGCTAAACATCCTAGAATGAGGTCTTACCGAAATTGTGCATGGGATTTGATTGAATTTTTTTTCCTATCCTTTAACATTCATGCTATTCCGAGATTGCATATTCAACAAGCTGATTCATAGGCTAAAGCAGAAAGTACTTTCATACCACCTACTGTTTTGAAATTGAAATATCATATTGAGATGAGACATAAACCTTCAATACCTGATAATGTTCACTATTTGCAAATATTTGAAGATGATGAATGGATAAAGAAATTTCTTGAAATGGTGGATGAATTTTCTGAAACAAATATTGATCAAGAAAATCAAAATGATCTAGCTTGGATTATGCAAGAAGGGGAAACTCAAGAGAAGTTTAAAGACACAATTGCATATCATAAAATGCTTTTGTTAAAAAGAAATCATATTCCAAAAAGGCTCATTCCTTTAGAAAGATTGTTTGATCAAAATGATATCCCTTTGAAATGTAATTTGCAGCGTCGAACAAAAGAAGTCGAAGATTGTCATATTGGTTCTAATGAAAGTCCAAAGCTTGTAAAGTTGTCTAAATATCTTCCCATTGAACAGAATAAAAAATACACATAATTTCTTAAGGATTATAAATATGTTTTTGCATGTTCCTACAAATATTTGAAAACCTATGATACTTCTATTATTGAGCAAACGATTCCTTTAAAACCAAGTGTCAAGCCTTTAAAAAAAAATCTTAGACAGATCAATCCTATTCTTTTGCCTGTAATAGAAAGGGAGGTTAATAAACTTCTTGATGCAAAAATTATTGTACATATGAGATTTTGTGAATGGGTAGCTAATCGTGTTCCAGCTAGAAAGAAAAATGGGGAGATAAGATTATGTGTGGATTTCAAAAACCTAAAACGATCTTCATTAAAAGATAATTACCCTCTCCCAAAAATGGATCATATTCTTGAAAAGGTAGTAGGGGCAAGTAAAATTTCTATGATTTATGTTTTCTCGAGATATAATCAAATAGTTGTTCATGAGGATGGTAAAGAAAAAACTACATTTAATACGCCATGGGGAACTTTTATGTATGAAAAAATGCCATTTGGTTTGATGAATGCAAGTGCAACATTTCAAAGAGCCATGGACTTAGCTTTTATGGGTGAAAGAGATAAATTTGTTGTTATTTATTTAGATGATTTGACAATTTTTCTCAATTATGATGAAGAACATTTGAAACACTTCAGACAAACATTTGACAAATGCAAAAAATATGGCTTCTCTCTAAATCCCAAGAAATATCATTTTGCTATGCAAGAGGGAAAATTGTTAGGTCATATTGTATCAAAAGATGGAATTAAAATTGGTCCACAAAGGATTGAATCCATTGATAAGATTAATATACCAAGAAACAAAAACAAAATTCAATAATTCTTAGGAAGAATCAATTTTTTGAGAAGGTTCATTCCAATTTTTGCTGAAATTATTAAATTGATCACATAAATGCTAAAGAAGGACAATGAAGTGAAATGGACAAGTGAAGCTAAGGTATATTTTCAATGAGTAAAAAAATCCATAGGAGAAGCACCAGTGTTGGTAAGTCTAGATTATTCAAAATGATTTTTAATTTTTTCTTTTGCATTAGAACATACAATTGCAGTAGTGCTTTTACAGAAGAGTAATGATGGATTTGAACAACCTATTTCCTTTTTTAGTAAAATCCTTAGAGATGTTGAGTTGAAATATGATATTTTAGAAAAACAGGCTTATGCTATGGTTAAAGCACTTAAATCTTTCAGGACATATGTATTACAATCCAAAGTGATAGCATATGTACCCACCAGTTCTGTAAAATAAATCTTAGTGCAACCTGATAGTGATGGAAGAAGAGGAAAGTGGTTGGCAAAGATTCAAGAATATGATCTGGAGATCAAGCCAACTAAATTGGTAAAAGGACAAGGTTTAGAAAAACTTCTTTCTAAATCTAATCTTAAATCTCTTGGAATAAATCACTTTGATTATGAATATTATTTACCAGATATTGAAGAAATTGATGATCAAGTGCCAACAACTCAAATACATGAAAACTTTTATGTTTCTCCCTGGTACAAGAATATAGTTTCATATATTCTTACTCTACAATGCCCTTCTGATATGATTCCATCAAAGGAAATAACATTAAAACTTCAAGCAATCAAATATTACATTATTAAAGGAAAGATATATTGGAAAGATCCTTTAGGTTTATTATTAAATTTCCTAACAAAGTCTGAAATAGAAGGTGTTATTGATGAATTTTACAAAGGAATATGTGGAGGACACCATTATTAGAGAGAAAAACCATATAATATCCTAAGGGCAGGATATTATTGGTCAAAATTGTTCACAGATGTAAATGCAAGGGTTAGATCTTGCAGACAATACCAACTCTTTGTTGGAAATCAAAACCTTCTTTCCTTACCTTTAGTTCCTGTCAAAGATGAAGCTCCTTTCCAACAAAGGGGCCTAGATTTCATTGGAGAGATTCACCCTCAATCCAGTTCCCAACAAAAATGGATATTAACTGCCACTGATTATTTTTCTAAGTGGGTAGAATCTATTCCAACCATGAATGATACATACTCAGTGGTGATAATTTGTTTGGAAGAAAATATTTTAGCAAGATTTGGTTGTCCAAGAAAAATAATCACAGACAATACACAAGCTTTTAAATATGTTTCTATGATAAAATTTTGTCAGAAATATAATATTATTTTGGGTCATTCTACAACTTATTATCCTCAAGGAAATGGATTAGTTGAATCTTCTAACATAATTTTGATGAGGATAATTGAGAAAGTTTTGACTGAAAATAAAAAAATCTTGGCATATTCATTTGAAATATGCACTTTGGGAATACAAAATCAACACCAAGAGATCAATAGGTATGTCACCATTTCAATTGATCTATGACACATATGTTATTTTACCTATTAATATTTCTCTTCCTGTGATAAAATTATGGTAGGATACTAATGAAGAACCAAATTATTTGACAAGAAGGATCAATCAAATAATTGAGGTCCAACAGAATAGGGAAGAAGTTGATGAAAAAATTCAAAAGTATCAAGACAAAATGAAGGCTATCTTTGATAAGAAATCCAAATATAGAGAATTTCTCCTGAGAGATTTAGTTCTAAAGTGGGAAGCTAGAAGAGAGGATGCGGGAAAACATGGCAAATTTGATCATCTTTGGTTTGGTCCTTTCAAGATTGCAACAATTAAAGGGATAAATTATTTCTCTCTTGAAAATATGAATGGAGATATTCTTGATGCCCCTATCAATTGGCATTATTTAAAACATTTCATTCAGTAATTTAGTTTTCTATTTTTCTTATTATGCATACCAGTGTGGATTGGATTTACATTGGCATTTAAATTTCATTTTCTTTTTAAATCCTTGATTGGGTTGAGAACTCATCATTGATGATTTATAATCCAATTAAAGTTTATTTTTATGTTTCTAGTTTGTTGAAATTTTTTTATGTAAATATTTTTCAGAAAATTATCTTTTTCGATTTAAAAAAAAAAAAAAGTTGTCTTTGAATCATGAATCATTTTTTGCTTTTCAGTGAATAAAACAATAGTTTCTTTGGACAATAGTAGTTGAAGATTTTATTAGAAAAAGTAGAGCTGTGAAAAATCATTACAATATTGGATACAAAATTACAGAGATTCTAAGTCCAAAACTAGAAAAAGTTTCTATAATATCTGCCTACATCTCTGTATCTTAATCCTTCACAAGTTTTTCAACTTAATTGCTACAAGAAACAAATCCAAAAAAAAAACACGTTGTCTTTGAATCATGAATGATTTTTTTCTTTTCAGCGAGTAAAACAATAGTTTTTTTTGACAATAGTAGTTGAAGATTTTATTAGAAAAAGTAGAGCTGTGAAAAATCATTACAATATTGGAGACAAAATTACAGAGATTCTAAGTCCAAAACTGGAAAAAGTTTCTATAATATCTGTCTACATCTCTGTATCTTAATCCTTCACTTTGTCAACTTCATAGCTATAATAAACAAATCCAAAAAAAAAAAAAAACCCACGGTAACCTACCATTGGCTAATAATGAGAATTGTATATTCTACATGCTTTGCTTCCATTACTTTCACTGGATTGCCCAAATGTTGAAACTCTAGATTCGATGGGAGCCCCAATTGTTGAACCTATTCAATGTTCTGATGCTCTGTTTCGTGACCTGGAATGAGATAAGTTGGGGGAGAATGATCCCTGGGAAAGGGGGGCGACACTATTGAAGCTTTGGATTCGACTGAGTCTGCTGGAAAAAATATTGGTGGTTGTTGCCTTTGTAGTTGTATTAACTATCGATGATAGGAGCTTATATGCTCTGTATTTCGACTTACAACTCTCATTACCATTTCCAGTTCTTCACGATGTTGCAATTCCTGTGTTTGGAGCCGTTTTTGAAGTTGATCATTCGAACTTTGAATCTCTCGGATTATTTATGTCAGCTCCCGAACCTGCTCCTAAAGGATATGAATTGCACAGTTAAATCATTCAAAATTATCATGGTTCCAACTCATCTTTCTCTTTTCTATTGAATTCCTAGGAACAATGTGATGAATAGGCTTGATTCTTCTTAAACTTTAGGGGAAATCTAGTAAATACTTCCCCCTTTGTTTTCTTACCATTTTATTGGGTACATAAGGCCTTTTTACAATAGATATGGGGAATAATTCCCATGAATTGAAGGATAGATTCATTATTGGATGAGAATATTGGAGAGACTATGAAGAGGGGATTTGTAAGGTCATCGTCATTGGGTATGTGATCATCACTAGTACCAAACAGAGAGGATAATCATGAGAAGAATGTTGGAAGATAAGAACTTTGTTGCGGGATAGATTGAGGCAGAAGTCCAGATTTGACAGAGATAATCGTGAGAAGTATATTTCGTCCATTAGAGATAATGATGACTTCTCCTACACATGTCACCCCTAACATTGGTTTTACCAACAAATAAAGTTTTCTTTCTTATTTAATCATATTAATCTTTATAGAAATGATAAACTTAGCCAATATTAGAAAATTAAAGCATGTTATTTTAATAAGTCTGGCAAAGATCTTATACATTTCTTGATTCTAATTGAAAAAGTATATTTAGGCTAATCCTAGTAAATTTAGTTTTAATATTAGATTGTAACTGATGAGTTTTCTCAAGGTTAATCCTTAAAAAATAAATTATTTCCAATTATAATTTACCTATAGGTGAAGGAATACCTAGAATTGAAAGAAAACTAATCTCAGAGTATTCTAAAATTGTAGACATACCAAATTTACACCAGATAAAAAACAAATGTCATCCCTTGTATCTTAAATACGTTGATTTCCCCCACTTTAAAGTAATAAAATTAAATAAGACAGATGATGAAAGGAAATTCACAAAACGATTTCCCCAATCTTGTCTAAAAAGAGTTTATGAAAGGAAATTCATACAATGATTGCCTTCATCTCAATCAAATGAAAGCATGTTTTTGAAGTGGTGAAAGGAAATTCAATATGGGGTATATAGATAACTTCTTTGGGGTACTGAACATGTGTAATACCCCAAGGACGTGCCCTAGTTATATTATGTATTGTAATCATGTTTATAGGCTGGTGAGCCAAGTGTATATAAGCTGGTGGGATTATGTGTTATTTAGGCCGAAGAGCCTAGGTGTTAAAGGCCAGGAGCCTGATTTTAGTATATGTAATTTTGCAGATCATTAATAAAATATAAACATCGTTGCATGCCGACCGACCACAAAGAAAGAGTGATGGGGGACTAAGCTTCCACAAGGTTGGTCAAGGGAAGGAGGCTAAGTGTTGGGCCTAGGGGCTAATCTAGGGGGCTTACCTCTAAAGGGGATAATAATTTATTATTATTTCCTAAAAGGCTAAGGTGGTCTATTGACCAAGTGTTGTCCTAAGTTCTTTGAAAAGGAATGTGTGCAAAAGGGAATGCATGCAGCTCCAGGAAGACAAGTGTCGACTTGGGCGCATGCAGTTAAAAGTTGAAGTGTCAGCTGTGTTGGGGGTTCGCGGGTCATTCTTCCATCCTTCACCTGAGTCATTCGACAATTCTTCCATACTCCACCTGAGTTCGCTGGAATCTTTCTCGAGAACCATTTTTCCTCTGCATTCAACCTCTGTGTTTTGTTCTTTGATCGCACACCTTGAAACCAGTGGGAAAAACCCGTGGACTGATATGCCGTCTAACTTGTTCAACCTATGCATAGTCACGCATCCTGAACCCAATGAGAAACCGTGGACTGAGTCGCGTCTTCTGTGAAACCTGAGCATACCGTAATTGTCTATGCCGTGTGTGTTATAACTCTGGGCTGTTGTGGCCACGTAGTCCCTTTGCTGAGTGTGATTTTCTGCCATCATCTATTCCTTGCCGAGCCTTACTAAAGTCCTCCTTGTGCTGGAACGAAGCTGAAGAAGCAGGTTGTCAAGCCTGTGTGCAACACTCTCTCCAGGTGAGGGAGGTGGTTGTGGTTGAAGTGGCAGGTTGTCATGCATGTTAGCAACTTTCTCCAGCTGAGAGAGTGCGTGGAGGAAGTGAGAACTCTTGGAAGGGGTCCTGTAGTTGCCACAGAGCTCAGAGAATTCTGGTCCGACTTGTTTATGAAGCCCAAGGAAAGGGAGGTTTAGCAGCTGAAGGACTATTTTGTGTGACAGTGAAGGTGTGTACTCCTGCGGTGGGACATGCATGTGGGGAATGAGATTCTATGAGCAGTGGGCATAAGTGGCTCCTAGAAGAGAATCCATCCTCATAAACTATGTGTCTTGCTGTTGACCTTGCCTAGCCTAGGATTCCCTTGCTCGGTGGAGCTTAGTCCCAGCTCGGGGGTGAACTACTGCTAAGAGTGATGAGCAACGCAGTCTAAGGATGGGAGGTTCGTGGAAGGTCTGAACGTAGTTGGTGGTGTTATTCCAATTGAAAGATAAGTATAATTTATGTGCTTAAATTTTATGTTACACATAATGCTTGAATGTTATCATGAATTTCGTTGCATGTATGAATTACTATTAATTCTAATTAAGTCTATATGATGGTAGTAACTCTATGTTAAATGTGTTATTTTGATTTAATGCATATTATATATAAGTGTATTTTCTGCAGTAGTGGCATTGCCTGGCCTGTGGGTGGCCGGGGATGTTACAACAGGTGTGCTGTTAGTGAATCAATATCGATGATATCTGTAAGGATGTCTTACATATCTTCATCACATACTATGTTCTTTAGTTCTTTTTCAGGGATACTTATGTCCTGATCCAATTAGTTTTCCTTAATGAAATCCACATAATATATTTGTAACCTTGAGATAAAACTAAGTCAGTAAAAGTATGATATTCTAGTTAAATTTAGTTTGATTATCTTGGATAGTTCTTGAGTAAATTTAAAAAAATAAAATCTTTATTAGCTTGACTTGAGATTTATCACTAAGCATGTTCTACATTTCTACATTTGGTTATTTTTGATACTTCTATATAGGATTAAATCTCTACAGGAAAAAAAATATTTAGTTCAATAAAAAGAAAAGCAATAATGACTCCATTTACCCAATAAAGGCACCTGGTTTACTAATCTTTAGTGCCTCACAAAGGATACATAATTCCCAGATGGAGCCTATGTTAGAACATAAGTCAAAATTTTGAATAAAAATTCAAATTTTGAATCCTTTCTTAAATTATTCCTAATTTTGTCGTTAATCAGTAAAATTTCTCTTTAGGATTTCTATTTTATACACTAATAAATTCGTTGTTATGTTTTGACAGGGAAGATCAATCCTAAACTATCAAACCTGATGCTTATCAAGATTGAAGATTCACAGGATTTCAAGGATTTAACGATGCAAAATGATTCACGAGATTTCAAAGGATTCCTATTTGAATTTTCACTTCGGGACTTCACAGTTTGGCATTCTAAGCTTAAACGTTTAAAGGTCCTCTTAACCCCGAAGTCACGAAGCTCCAGAGTCCTGAAGTTCCAGAATATTACTTTATAAAGTAAAGTACTCAATGAATGTGTTCTATGCCTGTTATAACCCTAATTTGCACCAGACATGCTTACCTGGCACCAGGCCATCTCAGATTCCTTCTTTGCCAAAACACTATTGAGCTACTCTTCTTAAAAACCCCTTTTATAAAGGCCCATGTGCCCTACTCCATTACTGAACACGTGTACATGCTAGCTGACCCAAGATAGCCCGCGTGTACCTACAAAAGCACGGAAAAAGGAAAGTTGTTGATGGAACATACATCTTTGGGTAAGTTAACTAAACCTTTCGGCCATGCATGGTCGGAAGTTCGACCAAATACCTATCTTCTTCTAGCCTATAAAAGAAGGGTTAGGGGTCCCATTTGGAAGAGGAGAATCATAGTAAAGAAACTATACCGGATTGTGCATTCCCTTTGTCCCAACCTTTAGCCATCCTTGTGCAAAGAGAAGTATAGAGCAAAGAATTTGGAGGACAATTGAAGAGGAGCCCAGGACCAGGTTCGTGGAGAAGTGACTGACTTCATCATTGTAAGTTGATTTGTTGAAGTTAATAATAAAGAAGTACTTTTCCCGTCCCACCATATGAGTTTTTCAAGGTTTATTGCGTACATATTGATTAAATCTCTAACCCATTAATATATAGATCAAATGCATGTGGAGTTCTTTGTTTGTATTGTGTGAATGCAGGTCAGCCTTGGGAGGAGAGCTGCAGTCAAAGAGAAACCAAGCGCGAAGAAGGATCGATATCAAACGCTCGAAATAAGGTATGCTCACATGGTCTTCTTAACTATGTATTTGCTTAAGAATAATGGGGATTAGGTCCAGGATGACGGTAGAAAGTAGTAATCTTTAGGTCTTTTCTGCATGCATGATAAAACCCTAAGTTCTAGCTCGTAGAGGGATTTCCCACTCACAACAGAATTGGCGACCATACTAGGGATTATCTAGGGTTTCTGGGAATGTTTTTTCTTGGGCATTTTTAAGAACTGGTCTCATTTCCTATTTTTAAAGTTTCTGCAAAATTCTGAGCTAATAGAGATTCTGGTCTTCCATACTAGTTATCTCTGTTTCTTTGCTTGACTGTATTTTTTTTTTCGAGACCCAAAGAGGTACACGCGGCCTGTATAAGGTCTACATGCGTGTACCCGCACCCTACCTTCTCACAACCCGCATGTACACGCTAGCTGAGGAAGTGCCAGTCATGTGTATGATTCCAAAAAATTTCTTTTAGAGAGGTAGCCATCCTCTCCCCTGTCAGAAATAGTCCTTCTCAGGGGTTTTCTGGAACTCTTTCTAGTCTTTGTTGTTTGCAGTCTATAGCTTAGGTTTCACCTCACATTGTTTTTTTCTATGGAGTTTTCCTTGAATTGTTTTATTTTTCTGTTAAAGTAAGTGTCTAAGTCTTCAAGAGATCCTGGTTCTTAGTACCAGTGGTCTCTTCCTGGGATGGATTGCTTGGATTTTCATTTGTCTCAGAGTTTTAGAGATACAGATGGCCTATATAAGGCCAACACGCGTGTACATGCGCTCTGAATTTACATAGATCGCGTGCACACGCTTGCTGTTGAACTGTCAATAGTGTGCTTGTGGAGAATTTTTTTGTTGAAGGTGAGGCAGTCATCCTTTCCTTTGACAAAAGTTATACCTCTCAGGTTTTTGGGTCTCTGTCATAGTGATCAGTAACTTAGGTTTGATCATAGCAATAGATTTCTTTTTCATTTAGAAGTTTTTCTCAAAATTTTCTTTTATAAGGTTTTTAGACAAGTGTGAGAGTCCAATTTTAATTTGCTTGTGTGTGATTTTTAAAGTGACTCTTTGTGATCTACGCTTAGGCCATAAGTTTTCTTGGTTTTGACTTGTTGATATTTTTCCTTTTTGCTTTGTGAGCATTCAAATAAAAAAAAAAAAAACTTTTATTTCTTTGTTTGGTGAAAAAGTGTTGTTTGGCATTAGTAACCAGGGAAAAGTCTTCGCTTTCATAAGTTCTTGATGGTTTAATTAGATCATAAGTAGCTCGTAGTCTAGTGAAATCCTTCTTTGAGTTAGCTATTCAAAGATCTTATAAAAAATTTAAGGTTGAAAAGTTGTTTAAGATTTGAGTTAAGTGAAGGTATTTTGTTTCCAACTTTCTGTTTATTTTTCTTTCGTCTTTCAAACATCACTAGTTTCACTTTCATAACCTTTGACTTAAGACAAGCCATAAAAATTAACGCTAAATCTAAAATTCATTAGACTTTTTATGTTTGTAGGGTCAATCAACTAGTTTAGGGTTAGGGCCTTGAATTAGGCTGGAGAGGAAACTCTTCAAGGCCATTAAAATCAAACATTGGAGTCTGAGTTAGGGAGTGTCAAAGTCCAGTATCGTGAAAGTTATCCATGACCCCCCTCTAACACAGGGGCTAAACATGAGGTCATGTGTGGAAAGGTAGCGAAGATAACCCCTCCAAAGCTGGACCAATCGTAGTGGAGAACACATATAGAGAGCTTGTCTTAGGATTCCGTCGATTGCATTTTCCACAGAGCTTCGTGGGTCTCGAATCTGTTCGAGGTCCTCAGTTTTCTTTTGGACCACTTGCCTTCGATACCCTTAACAGGTTTCAGGCTCGATACCCTTCTCATTGTGGTCTACCTGACTTTCGACTGTACCCACCTGGTGACTGTTCGCACGCTGGCAACCTAGTTGCCTATATTTTTAGAGACATACATAGGTGACTGTGGGGGTATACCAGGGTACCTAGGATAGACATCAGGCCATGCTTTGCAGAGTATACCTGGAGGGTGCTTCCATGTTCGAGTTGCACTTGCACCAGTAATTTTCTCTAGTGTTGGTTGTTGTAACTGTTCTTCCAATTAATTTAGTGTTTGCTTGTTTTCTCTTGGAGGGATCTTATACCTAGGGTGTCTTTGATCTTCTCACGCAGTGGAGGATCATAAGCTCCACCGGTCACGAAGTCTTCTAGGCCTATCACCAGTTACATTGGAGCCACCTCCGACACCACTAAGGTGAAATCTAGACCAATAAGGGTCTTTTGAAGCGACCGGGTCACAAGAAATTGTACCCGACCAACATCTGGAGGAAACGATCGTTTTAGACTTTGGAGCGAAATCTCTTGGTCCATATGAAACTCCAACCACTGATATTTCGACACCCATCATCATACCAATTCACCCTTACGAGTGCTAGACAGTGTCGCACGCAGCAATGGAAACAAATGTTGTCACTCCTTCTGGGAATTCTTCAATTCCCACTACGGTTGTCACCACATGAGAGTTTCCACCTCCTAACCCACCATCACCAGTCCGAGCCACCATGGTCTCGATTGCCTCCACCTCGCATAGTAGTCCGATCCCGTCTATGGAGGCGGCCACAACACCTTTCACACCTAGTACGACAGGCCCTCCGTTCTCATACGGGATGCCTAGCTCAGGTACAAGTCCTGTACTTTCCTACTCCACTTCACAGACTTTAAATCTGGGGGAAGGGAGCTCTAACGATCCTTTGCAAGACCACATGGGGGGCACTTCAACTTTTTTTAACGCTTTCCCTTATGGGGGAGGTCATATACCTCCTTTGTCCGCTTCAGTCGGTGGTACCCACTAACACTCCGTAGGGCCATGGACACACCATAGTTTATTTGGAGCAGGGAGTCAAGGACCACCTTCACATAATATGTCGGTAGGTTCGACACTGTTTTCTTTGTTCAGTGCGTTTGGTAACAACGCTTTCTCGTCAGCTGCTTTCCTGACTGGGGGAAATCTCGGTTACGGACAACCTATTCCTATGCAGAGTACTATTCCTACACAGGGAGCAAACCCAGGAACTTCTTCCACATCAGGGCCTTGGAATTCTTGGCAGGGATCAGTTCCCTCATCCGAAATGTCGATCTGGGGCAATTATTTTCACAACTAATGGAACCCTGGACAAGGTACTATGCCTATCCCCATGGGATTGGCATGGGGCAACCCTTCCCAAAGTCCTCCGAATGTAATGCATGCCCAACCGTCTACGTCCTATTTTGGGAATCAGCCGATGATGTCTCCTTACACGTAGAACCCATATGCTGGTCATGGACATGGTTTTTACTAGAACCTAGGCCAACAACCGAACTTTTCCTGAAAACCTGGTGCCAATCAAAATCCAGGTCCCTTTTTCCATGGTTATCATCAACAACCCAAACTACCTTTCCTGACAACCTTTAATTTGCCAGACTTGACAAGGTTGTTGAATTACCCTATCTGTCACGATCCGCATTGGCCCCCTATGCCAACGAAGTTTCCTTTGGACATACCAAATTTTGAGGCCAAGCCTAACGAAGATCCAGGAGATCATGTGACCACCTTCCATATTTGGTGCTCATCTAACTCATTGAAAGATGACTCCGTACAGTTGTAATTGTTTCAACATACTCTCATTGGGAGTGCCATGAAATGGTACATTGAGATTGACCGATCAAGATACTCTTCCTTCGGCGAATTGGCAATGGATTTCGTAAACCATTTCCAATTACCTGTGAGATATGATGCCGTCACAAAATTGCTGGCCAATTTCGCACAGACAAAAGCGGACCATATCTCTAATCACATCCAAGAATGGAGACGCCAGAAGAGTTTAATTAAGGTGCCAGTCCCACCAGCATTCCTTCTTGAGTGGTTCCTTAAGTCTTTGGTCCCACAGTTATCCAATGATGTCACGACGTCGGGAGTGTTTTCCGAAGAATATGCCATCATGAGAGCTCAACAACTTGAGCTAATCTACTCTCAGTCTAGTTTATTATATGAGATCTTGCCAGATGCACCACGCTCAATTCTTGATAAAAATAGACAGAGAGCTGGACCACATGCCGATGGTATTGTTGGTTCAGCACAAATAAATCTCGCTGAGCAACTGACGAAGCAATTGCAGAAATTGTCTATACAACACACAACGACCAACCAAACTACTATTTTCGCTGCTCCCCCTACTATAACGTTGGATGTACACACAGTGAAATCGACAAATCCAAAGGCCACCCAGCAGCCTGAAGGAAGGAAAAAACAACAAAAGAAGGGTAAGGGGGATAAGAAACCTACTAATAATGCTGGTGGGGGCACCACTTAGAAACAAAAGTCGAGGTATCCGTGCAACCTGTGCGTGGAAGACCACCGGACCCACCAATGTCCTCGGCTTGCAGAGGCCCAAAAGTTTGTGACATAGCAATAGCCTGCCATGTTAACCAATCCATTTCAACATGGGCAAAACCTAACCCAAGCCTCTACAAGCGTAGAAGGGGGCAGTCAAGGACCCTCTCCGTGTTTGAACAATCTTGCATCCACGAATGTGTATATGATGAAGGGTGATTCTTTTATATCGACCAGAGCACATGACTACAGTAAACCAAGCACTTCTGAGAAGGGCAAAGAAGCCGAACTCCCATCTCTTCCTCTCCAGATCGAGAAGACTTTGGGAAAAATAATGACACGCATCCCAAAAGGCACGTTCAAAAAAGCTTCTCATAACCCAAACACAAGGGCTGCCCAAAACTATTATGTGGTGGAGGATTTGTCTCAAACCCCTTATGCAATGTCTGCTTTGGAGGTCCTCCAAAGCTGCCCTTCCTAGAGGAAAGCTTTGTTATCCACTTTAGGATCTACCGAGACTTGTAATCTGGGTACCATCATGCTAGATACAACCGACTTAAAACCTCATCTGCCTTACCATGTAGCATTTTAGATAGTAATGGCTCACCCCACGGAAACTTTACTCGAAATATTTTCTACACGGTGGTTGATGAGGGTGCCTCGACATGCGTTATTTTGTTGGCATGTTGGAAGGCCATTGGCCAGCCCGTTTTATCTCCGTCACCTACTCTTCTCATGGCTTTTGATGGTCATTCGTTCTGACCACATGGTATCATTCCCTCTTTCCCCATGCAGTTAGGAGGGAAGACCGTGTGCATCAAGGTAGAAGTAGTCGACGCGTCCCTCGACTACAATATCTTGTTAGGAAGGAGTTGGACTTATGCCATGCAAGCAGTGGTTGCTACAGTCTTCCAGGTCTTGTTGTTTCCACATGAGGACCAGATTGTGACCATTGATCAATTGTCTTTCTCTAGACTTGACCCTTCATTGGGGGTATCCGCGGTCCCGATGATTGATAATCCCCAACCAGGCGTAGTCAACATAGGGGTTGGTTTGTGCCCATCTTTGATGGGTACCTTCAATTACCCGCCCCCTCAAGGCAATGTTAAATTCATATCCAACCACCATAAGGTTGAGATTTTCCAATTTTCATTGTTTCGCATGACTTACTTCAATGATCTGTGGATACTTCCTTCCCCATCGACCACAATGGAAGGGTCAGGGCACCCGAGCATGTTCGTTCCCTTGTCCGCAGCTGAAGTAGCATACTCTTTAGTCCATCAAGCTTCGACTGACACAGATCCAACTCCTGCACACGATTTAGATCCGCTTCTAGAGCCTATTTGGGCTCAAGTTTCTCTCGCTGACATCGATTCGTTAGACTTAGTTTTGCCTTCCGACGAAGTAGTAATTGAAGCAATGACTAGTTTGGACAAACCCTGGGATGATCTCCATCACAAGTCATACTTCCTCCCAGAGTTAAGCATAATTGAAGCCAGATAATTCACCTTGACTATGACTGGAGAAAGGTCTTGTCCTGTTAATCCCTTAGCTACACATGAGGTTTAAGCCGAGGGTAATATGGAAACCATCGCTGAAACCATACCGATCATTATATCCAGAACCCCTAGCATCATGGAGAATGTTTTCGTCGGAGCTGAATGTTCCCTCGGAGAGATTCAAATCTACACAGATCTATTTAAATAATTCTGCGACGTTTTTTCCTGGTCTTACAAGGAAATGCCAAGCATCGATCCAAAAATAGTGGAACATGAAATCACAACTTATCCAGATGCCAAGCCTGTTCGGCAGAAGCTTCGTCCAGTTAATCCCAAGAAAGCAACAACCATTAAGGTTGAAGTTGAGAAATTGCTAAAAGCCATTTTTATCTATCCTATCCATTTGACCCAATGGGTGTCAAATCCTGTGCCGTTCAATAAGAAACAGGGCACAATTCGTGTATGTATGGACTTCCGTGATTTAAACAAGGCCTGTCCAAAAGATAATTTTCCCACACCATTCATCGACCAAATAATTGATGAATGTGTGGGTTGCAAGGCCTTCTCTTTCATAGATGGTTTTTTGGGATATAATCAAATACAAATCAAACCCGAAGACCAGCACAAAACAACATTCATTTGTCCATGGGGTACATTCGCGTATCGTGAAATGCCCTTTGGTCTCAAAAATGTTGGAGCAACCTTTCAGTGGGCCATGTCTTTTTCTTTCGATGATCTCAAGCATATAGTCGAGACCTATTTAGATGATTTAGCATCTCGATCTCACAAGTGAACGGATCATCCCACACACCTCTGAATTATCTTTGAGTGATGTCGCTACTTCCAGATTCACTTGAATCCAAGCAAGTGCAACTTTTGCGTAACATCAGGACGTTTGTTAGGCTTCATAGTGTCAACAACAGGGATCATGGTCGATCCTCTCAAGGTTGAGGCAATAATTTAGTTTCTTCCCTCGCGCACAATCCTTCAACTTTAGAGTCTATAGGGAAAGGTGAATTTTTTAAGACGTTTCATTTCCAACTATGTCGAGATCACAAAGGGATTTATGCACTTACTAAAGAAAGACGTTCCTTTTCATTGGGATGATGCCACTCAATGCTCTTTCAATGCGTTGAAACATGCCCTCACAACTGCCCCTCTACTTCGGCCACCTAACTATAACAAAGATTTCTTATTGTACCTGGCTGTAGCAGAGTCAACCATCGACATGGTCTTAGTTCAGGAAGATGACTTGTTCTTAGAAGATGTGATCTATTACCTGAGCCGAGGCCTAGTAGGATCAGAACTCAATTATTCTCATATCGAAAAACTTCTGTTGGCAACAGTCCATGTTGTTCAACGGTTCCATCATTATGTTTTGTTTCGCAAGACCACCGTCATTGCTGTTGTGAATCCATTTCAATACATGTTGACACGATGGGTAATAGGTGGAAAGATCAGTAGATGGATAGTCATCCTCCAGTAATTTGACTTAGATTTTGTTTGAGCGAAATCCAAAAAGTCACTAGTCTTCGCAGAACTTATTTCGGAACTTCCGATTGAGTCAGCTGATGTTATGCCTGAAGAGTCACCTATCAGAGGAGATATGTTTTTGATCACATCTTCAGATCCCTGGTACAGAGATATACTTATATATCTCCAGAATTTGAAGTACCCCACCTTTGCTTCTCGTGATGAGTGTCGCCATATATGCCACCAGGCCAAGAATTATCTCATACTCGACGATATGTTGTATCGAAGAGGCGTAGACTACATCCTGCATCGATGTCTCACTCATGAAGAAGCAGTTATCGTGCTTAACGATTTCCATACCGGAGCATGTGGAGGTCATTTTTCTGGGTTGGCAACAACCCAAAAAAATTACAAGCAGGTTACTTCTAGCCGACACTAATAGAAGATTGTATCGAATCATTCAAGAAGTGCCACTCATGTTAGATCTTCTCTCGGAAGATGAGGGCACATCCCACTCCCATGTTTTCTGTCATCATAGTTGGTCCCTTCACCAAGTGGGGGATTGATTACACTACATGCAACCCTCTTTCAGCAAGGGGGCACTGTTATATCATTGTATCCATAGACTACTTCACAAAGTGGGTCAAAGCTATGCCAACATTTAAAGATGATGGAGAGAATGCGACTCTCTTTTTATTCAACCAGATAATAGCAAGTTTCGACGTCCCGAGAGAGATTGTCACTGACCATGGCAGTCACTTTCAGAACTAGATGATGACCGAGTTAACATCAAAGCTTGGGTTGTGGCAAGAACATTCGTCACCCTACTACCCCCAAGCAAATGGTCAGGTGGAAGCTATAAATAAATCTCTTAAGACCATCCTACAACGAACGATTAATTCAGCCAAGTCAAATTGGCATTTGATGTTATACTCAACATTGTGGGCTTACCGAACGTCTGTTAAGACTGTAACCAGTTTCTCACCTTTTCAACTCATTTATGGGCTGGAAGCAGTCTTGCCTATCGAATGTCAGATCCCATCCCTAAAGTTGGTAGTACAATTATTGCCATACACTTCTCCACTTGAAGAATGATTATTATACCTTGGCTCACAAACATAAAGTCAAGTGTCAGTATGATCAGTCCATTCGTCCTCGGATTTTCTCTGAAGGTGACCTTGTCCTGGTCTATGACCAAGATAAGGACCCCCTGGGGGCAGGAAAATTCAAATCTATGTGGTTTGGACCTTTCATCATAAAAGAGGTTCTAAAAAAGGGCGCTTATCATCTGGTCGACTTTGAGGGAAATGCTTTAGCAGAGCCTAGAAATGGGCTCTACCTCAAGAAGTATTACTCATAGGTAGGTCACCTTGGGTAACTTTTTGTAACATATGTATAGTCTTTGTACTATTACTTTCTAGTTTCTTTTAGTATTATGGACGTGTCATTCGTCACTGTGGCAGATGTCAAGTGAATCAGAGGTGTTCATTGGGTATGTAGACGGCGCTAGCCGGCACACTCGGAGGCTTGCCTCTGCATCTTGGGTAATTTTTACACCTTAAGGCCAGTTATTATCTTCCGGAGGTATATGCTTAGGTGACACCACAAACAATGTCGCTGAGTACAATGCAGTTATTGAGTTGCTTCGTGACACCCTGTCATTTGGTATCTCTCATCTCTGGGTCTATTTAGATGGTCAATTGGTTGTGTCTCAGTTAAATAGAGTCTACTGTGTTCATGATCCGAATTTACACCGAGGATTCCTTAGGGTACGTCTCTTAGAACGAAGCTTTGATTATATTACATATTTTCATGTTCCTAGGAGATTAAACCAATTTACAGATACTCTAGCTAATCAAATTTTAGATTGGCATCTCACACACATATAAAAAGACATACACATAAACATGTAAATACATTTTTAAAGGCAAATATGATCCATAAGACACAAAAATACATAAAAATCCATATATAATATCATAATCATCAGAGTACATAGGTGGATGCAAGCGCCTCAAAAGTATGACCAGTAACGAGTCATGGGGCTTATGCCCTCAAAAAATATATACAAGTAGTGCTCTCGGCACGTGAAAAGTCTAGACTAACTAAGGTCAGGGCCTGTGGGCCTTGTTCTAATGATCAATAGCGTTTTCCAAATGCCGAAACAATCGGACCCATGCCTGTGGTGCCCCCACTACATGAGGCTGCATAGATGGTGGTAGATCCTCAATCTTTGCCATAGGGACTATGCGGGTGAGTGAGGTAAAGTTTCGCTCGACTCATCTCAAAACCCTCTTAGTCTCATCGACTGGAAGCTCTCCTTCTGCTGCTGGTCCCCCGACGGTGACAGGTGCAGCCCCTGGCCGAGGACGACGCTTGTTCCTTGCATAGTCCATAGGTCGCACTGGTCCCACATCTGCACATAATAGACACATATCTGTCAAATACTCTGGTATAAAAAAAATGATATATAAAAAAACAACATAAAAATTACATATGTTTCACAAAAAAAAAAAAAAAAAACAACAACGATGCAAACGTACCCATCTCTCCTCACTCCTCGCCAGGAGGTACCGGTATCTCATGATCTCTCGAGAAATCAATCCCAGCATAAGGGTAATCCTCTATGGCTGGGATCTGTCACAACAACCAAGCAAAGAAATCGTCATCAAAGGACTCATTGGTCCTTCCACCACTCGAGGACTAAAACTTGGAACTCTTTCAAAGAAGAAAGAGCATAGAATCGTCTTGAACCTGAAGTTCCTCTGTGTCCGCAACCAACAATATGTTATTTTCCTCTTCATACAATCTAGCAATGTAGTTCTCTAGTCAAATATTTGTGCATTTAAGCACTGGACTGCATAGTTCATCTGTGCACAGGACGCCTGATGTAGAGCCACAGAACCAGTCATCTGCCCAATAAGAAACACAATCGCCTGCAGTGATAAGTCTGTGATCTTTCTTATGGGCACCTGTGAGCTCTATTGGTCTGTACCAACCTCACAATAAAGTCCTATCAATTCCGATATGTTATGAGGCCCCGAAGGTAATGTCTAGAAATTGACTAGTTCCCCTCTCTTGAAGAGGCCAGTCAAAATATATATGTCCTCTGTCGTAGGTACCAGTGACTTCCCCTCTAACATAAAGGCCTCTGCATCGGGATGCCAATAATCAACCAAGGCATTCAGTAGCCTAGGTTGTGCCCGCATAAAAGTACATAGGAAGAACTTGAGCATCCCACATTGCACTAAGGCAACAACAACATCGGGGTCTTCCCCAACCAACTCACTAACCTCCTCATGCTCTCTTTCCCTCCAGTGAACATACATCCTGCAAAACACCAAGTTCAGGAGGGTTAACTCTTGTTTTTTTTTAAATTTTTTCATTAAATAAGGGGGTCCATACGAGCTGTAATGATGACAGTTGCATGTACACGCATGCAATTTTTCCTCTGCCCGAATGTACATGCGGCTTGTCATAAGACAGTCTGCGTGGACCTAGGGCCAACCTTTTGAAGGTCGACGCGCCCCCAAAACTTGAAACCAAAAGCATAAATAAAGATTTAAATTGCAAGACGAGAGAGTTTATACTTACTTGGTCCAGACAGATAGTCATTTCATTCACTATAGCTCCCAGGATCACCACTTTTATCAAATGTTTTTTTTTTCTCCAAAGTCAATTTCTAAATTAGCAATGGTGATAATGAGCTGCCGACTTCTATTTATAGACTTTTTAGCCCCTTTTTGTCATTTTTTTGGTCCCCCTTATCATTTTCTTTAAACCAAAAACCATTTAGAGTGATTTAGGAGTTGCGTTGGAAGTGTATGATCGGGTATCATGACATTTTTTGGATTTTTGGGTCACTTTTGACGGTTCATGGGAAAAACCTTAGATGATCAACTTGAGCATGTAGGTTAGGTTTCCACCCTGACTTTTGTATCTCGTTGTCTTTATCCCTTTTCCATAGGATCGATCCCATCAGTTTGTGACACAGAACCATCACTGTTTCTTTAGAAGTGTCGCAATTCAGTGGTAGAGCTTACCGGAACATGGATTCCCTAGGTAGATCCTGGTTGCGTTATGGTGTCCATGCTGTCACTAATGAAAGTAGGCTCAAGACTCCTTGTTGTTTTTCTTGATTACGAGTTTGAGCCTCATTTGCATGATTCCTTTTCACTCTTGACCTCACCCTTGGTGTTTGCACCCAATTTGTCACTAGGTGAGAAAATTAAGAGTGCTTACATGCCCAGTTGGGCTCTGCTAGGCATGACAGCTGTGAAAGGAAAGGTTAGAGAGAAAAACAACAAAGCTATTAACAAGAATTAAACTAAAACTAATTAAAACTACAAGCATATAAAAAAAATGGAAAATGAGTACAAATGGACCAATATCACCAATGTATAAGCTGATCTATTGATGAAATCCAAAGGCACAAAGAAGAAAGGGGACTTGGGTCCCTTCTTTCTCCAATGGAAGGCTCTCGAGGCCCTCACTTGATTGCTCTCCTTACATCGAAAAGATGAACATGTGGGTGAAAGAACTCCAAGCTTATTCACTCAAGAGAGGGGTGAATAGCTCTATGAAATGCAACTTGTGATGTGTATTGCCAAAGAATGAGTCCTTAGCAATCTCAGCAGCATAACAATACAAAGAATTCCTTAAGGAAATGGTGGTCATTCATGGCTTTTAATAGCCAAGCATTGGATCATTATGTAACCTCTTTAGAATGTGAAAAGGGAATCTTTAGGGCACAATTAGGTCTTTGACCAACCCACCATGAGGATTGAGCTCGGATTTGGTGTCAAATCGACTTGGGAGCTGATCCATTAGTGGTTGGGAGGCCGACCAATTTCAATAAATGCGTTGTTTAGCAGGCGCACAGGTTTTTCGCCCAACAGTCGCACCTTGTGCACATATGCGCGCTTTGTACGTTGTTGTTACACGCATATGCGCGCGCACCCAGATGATGTAAAGCGCCTTTCAAATTTTTGGTCATTTTGTATAGTTTTTTGACCCTTTTGCAATGCTGAGGAATTAATCTTGTGCCATGAATGACTTTTTTTCTGTTTTGACGATGCGGAGTTCTTGTCGCCATGTGCGGACGAAATTTCAGTGATAACAGATGCCCCCTGATGGATGAGGTTAGGAGCAAAATGTATAGCCAAAATCCATCAATGTTTCTTTGACTGAGAATGGTGTTGTAAGGGAGAGCAAGAGTGGGACCGTGTAGAGAAATCCTTTGGAGAAGAAAGGAACCTGTAGAACCCGACCTTCTACAAGGTGCGTAACAATATACAACTGTGTACAAACGAGGCGGGCATGCCCCATGCTCGTATGATGTAACTCTGAAAAAAGATGACATAAATGTTGATGTAGACCACTGCAGCGCCCTCGGGGGCGGAATGATAAAGGCAAAAGACAATTCTGCAAAGGAACATACTCTGAACCATTGGTAATGGTCGCGGAAGTAAACATCGACGGTGATGTGGGCATTGGTGGCCCTACCAAGTTCAGAGGTCTTCGGCAACGGATAACAAAAACTGCAATAGTCGCAAAGTAAGACCCACCGCAACATGAGAAAGTGTTGGCGTCGAATGTTATGGGGGTCAATGACATCAGGGAGAAATGGTGTTTCCCCCTGTGCCGTCCGAGATCTCTCATTTAAATGGCAAATGAGAATCAAGATACTGTCGTCCTTCTGGAAAATTGTGCCGATGTCGACAAAAGAGGGACGCGACTCCTAGAAGCAAAGGGCTTCACGGAATCTACTATGGTGAGGAAGTGGCAGAGGTACATGGACGAAGTCAAGAAGTGGGAAGACTCAAGACTTCCCTTGGATGGAGAATGTGTGAAACAAACAGTGGCCGCAACTGTGTGACAAGGTCGAGTGTCAGGGGGACGCCAAGACCGAGGATAAGTTGTGCTAGAGGCGGGACAAGGTGAACAAATTCAGAGGGTATAGGTAAGTGATCTGGGTAGTACTCTGAAGATATAGACGATGCCGGTGAGGGTAAATGAGAAGTAATTCTCCAACCAAGGGTGACATGGGTTGCATGTGGCCAAAAGGAAAGCAGGCCGCCAACGGTGACGACAAAAGTAAATAACGGAAAATAAAGGGGTTTGTACAATAAATAATGAATAAATTTGGGAAAGATGTACAAATATAGAAATGGGTGCCCCAGTGTGAAATGAGTGCCCCAGGGAGGGCAGAAATTTCTTGGAAAACTGATGAAGGGTGGGGTCCCCATTGGCGAGTTTCTGTATGAGGTAGGTGAAACGAAGATAGGTTCGCAGATGGGAAAACTGATGGTGAATGAAATGGTGGGTTCATGATCCTGCGGAGGTGCAGGTAAAAAAGAACATAACCATAAAGCGATGTGCTGGGAGTCCATATGGGAAGCTAGCAAAATGAGGAGAAGAAGTATGTGGTTAATTCGCAACATGATGAAAGACTACCAGGACTCCCATCCCTAAAGGGTAATGAAGAACAACATGAGTGTCAAAAGTGCAAAGAGGTGCTATGAATGAGACAACTCATGTGGGTAAGAAAACTACCGGGTACCAGTACCAAAAATGCGAATGGAGGTGTGAGTACTGCAGAGCCGAAAATGGGTATCCTAAAGGCCAAAATCAGGGGGTGTGACTGGGAATGTAAATGCAATACAACGGGAGAGACTACATGCCAGTGCTGAATATATACCTGAAGGAATGATGTAAAGAGATGATGACCAAGTACCTGCACACAGAACAACCAAATACCCAAAGTGAACAATATCTGAAGATAATA
>ML778604.1:451147-472773 GCA_009831015.1 Picea engelmannii | reverse complement strand
GCCAAGCATTGGATCATTATGTAACCTCTTTAGAATGTGAAAAGGGGCTCTTTAGGGCACAATTAGGTCTTTGACCAGCCCACCATGAGGATTGAGCTCGGATTTGGTGTCAAATCGACTTGGGAGTTGATCCATTAGTGGTTAGGAGGCCGACCAATTTCAATAAATGCGCCGTTTAGCAGGCGCGCGAGTTTTTCGCCCAACAACCGCGCCTTGTGCACATATGCGCGGTTTGTACATTGCTGTTACACACATATGCGCGCGCACCCAGATGATGTAAAGTGCCTTTCAAATTTTTGGTCATTTTGTATAGTTTTTTGACCATTTTGCAATGTTGAGGAATTAATCTTGTGCCATGAATGACTTTTTTTCTGTTTTGACGATGCAGAGTTCTTGTCGCCATGTGCGGACGAAATTTCAGTGATAACACTTGGGACTCCCAAAAAGCATAACGGGTCTTCTTTTAATCCCTTTTCAGACCCTCTCAACATGAAAATATTTCCAAGCGATTTTGTGGCCTTTCACGCTCGTTAAACTGAAATTTGAAGTCACGTCTGTTCGGTGGTAGTTTACCCCGTTTTCGGTCTGGACGATCAACTGTACGAACAAAGGTATACTGTAAGGAGCTTCAGTTCTCTAGAAGAGTACTCTTAGGTATCATTTTAACCCTTTTTGAGGTATGAGGGACTAAATGTACGAAAAAGGAGCCCCCATGGAGTCCATAGTTAAGCTCTTTTCAGACTCCCTAAAATTGAAAAGATCGTCGAGTGACCTTGTTCTTTCACACTCATTAAAATGGTCTAGAAGAACATTCTTGACCGAGTCCATAGTTAAGCCTTTTTTCAAACTCCTTAAAAATGAAAAAATTGTTGAGTGATCTTGTCTTTATCACACTCGTTAAAATGGTTTTGAATAGACGTCTTGTCGGTGCTAGTTTACCCCTTTTTCGAACCAACTAGACTACCATCGAAAAAGGTACCCTAGTGGAGTCTCCTTTTACATTTTTTCAGACTCTCTAAATATGAAAAACCACCGAGCTTCCCTTTTCTAGGTTCGTTAAACTTACATCGAAGGACGTTACCATTGTGTGTTTTATTAATTGCATTTGCATACGTGCGTATTTGGACTAATGCCGACTTCATGTTGATCTCAACCGACTCATCTAAAGCATGCCTTATACGCAAGCCCTGTAGCACTTTGCCTCTCCGTCTTGACACCTTTGGCCCCTGGAGGATTTTTTCCAAGTGTCCTTACTTTGAACATCAGTCTTGTCCCTGCGCCTTGAACTTGCATGTTTGCAACACTCATTCCTCCTTTGTAACGTAACATTCTTTTATTCTTTTTCCAAAATTATTGAAAAAGACAAAAAAAAATCAAATATATCCCAAAAAGAGGAAGGGAAAAGTATTTTTTTATTGGCAGCATAATGAGTTTCCCTTGGGTAAAGCACATCTGTCCGTTTGTTCATCAAACTATGGGATTTAATATGACCTTAGGAAATTTTTCTCCCTACATAGAGGTGTGTCCTCCTCCGTTTGGTTATTCTTCCAAACATATGGAGAGTTTGCGTTGCCTCCTGCATTGTAAACTTATGTTAATGTCATGTTGCCTGAGTCTCATCATTTGTCGTGCTATTGTCCAAGGGAAGTTTTTACCAAGCCTGAGTCATCCCCTCTGTAGTTTGTCTCTTACCCTCATACCCGACCATCTTGAACGTCCAATCAAGTCTTTGTTCGAAATCAATGAAGCCTTCAGTTTGATGATCAAGATTCTCTAGTCCATGACCGACAAGCTGTCGAAGACCTCTGGGTAGTGAAGTCATATAATCATATTACACTCCTACCCGAGTTTTGAAGATTTTGAAGTTGTTGCTCGAGCTCTGAAGACCTCATCTCCAGCCATCAGGCCTTATCAACTTCTAAGAAGATGGATACTCTACACGTATATCTTTTTGATTTCGAGATGTAGCTCCACTGTGTATTGCTTACGGCTACACTTTATATAGTTATATGACATGGATCTATAGTGTATTTGATTGGTAGCCATGATTTTATTTTATCCCGAGCATGGGTATGCCTGCCTCGGTGAGACAATTATTATTTTGCAGACGACACCTCCTGATTTATGGTCCCTAGGCTCAGTTGTTTGGCACATCGATGAATATTTTTAATGTATTTCGGCCATCAGATGCTCTTCTGACCTCACACATTAGGGGGAATTTGTTATAACCCTAATTTGCACCATACATGCTTACCTGGCATCAGGCCATCTCAGATTCCTTCTTTGCCAAAACACTACTGAACAACTCTTCTTAAAAACCCCTTTTATAAAGGCCCACGTGCCCTACTCCATTAATGAACGTGTGTACACGCTAGCTGACCCAAGACAACCCGCGTGTACCTACAAAAGCATGGAAAAAGGAAAGTTGTCGATGGAACACACAACTTTGGGTAAGTTAACTAAACCTTTTGGCCATGCATGGCCGGAAGTTCGACCAAATACCTAGCTTCTTCTAGCCTATAAAAGAAGGGTTAGGGGTCCCATTTGGAAGAGGAGAATCATAGTAAAGAAACTATACCCGATTTCACATTCCCTTTGTCCCAACCTTTAGCCATCCTTGTGCAAAGAGAAGTATAGAGAAAAGAAGTTGGAGGACAGTTGAAGAGGATCCCATGACTAGGTTCGTGGAGAAGTGACCGACTTCATCATTGTAAGTTGATTTGTTGAAGTTAATAATAAAGAAGTACTTTTCCCGTCCCACCATATGAGGTTTTCATGGTTTATTGCGTACATATTGATTAAATCTCTAACCCATTAATCTGTATATCAAATGCATGTGGAGTTCTTTGTTTGTCTTGTGTGAATGCAGGTCATCCTTGGGAGGAGAGCTGTAGTCAAAGAGCAACCAAGCATGAAGAAGGATCGATATCAAATGCCCGAAATAAGGTATGCTCACTTGATCTTCTTAACTACGTATTTTCTTAAGAATAATGGGGATTAGGTTTGGGACGACGGTAGAAAGTATGAATCTTTAGGTCTTTTCTGCATGCATGATAAAACCCTAAGTGCTAGTCCGTAGAGGGATTTCCCACTCACAACAATGCCACCTGACATTATTTACACGTGGGGACATGTGGAACTTATTTTGGGCATTTTGGGACACATAATTCACACATTTTAGGATGAAACGTGTCACCCATGTTCTCACGACACGTCATCATATGCGACGTCATCCTACCACGTCACTTTGGGATTCTGTCCTCCAAGATATCACATTATTAACAAATCCAAGAAGTGTCGAAGTACCAAAACACCGAAGTGCTGAAATGTCAAATATTAGAGTTCAAGTAATGATTTATTAAGCTCAATTAAGGGTAAGTAATCACTTCGTGACTCTGGCCTTCGAGATAATTTTAAAATTTTCTATTTCAATAATCCTGAATTCCTGAAGTTCTGAAGCGTTCAAGGATTAAAAAACAAAGCAACGGTTAATTAAGTAAATTTTGATTAAAGATAATTAATCACTCCATGACTTCGGCCTTCGGGACATGTTTAACATTCTCTATTCAAATCCATGAACGTCGAAGTGCCAAAATATTTACTTTCACTAATCATGATTATTGATGTAAATTAAATATGATTAGTGTGAAATATTTGAATAAAGTTCACTACCGTCAGGTAATAAATTCACCATCTTTTAACATGATTACCCTGTCATTTAGATACAAAGTGTTAAATGTATAATTAATTAGTGTCTTAATTAGGATTTGATAAAATATTTGAACGATATATCATAAATGTATTCACATTCAGATTTCTATCTCGTCTTTGCATTCACATTCATAAGCTTTATTTTTCTTACAGGGGTGGATATCATCAGCAAGAAGTCATGGCGCCTCACAGAGGAGTGAAAAAGAAGGTCCAAGACCAATCTGTAGAGGAAACAAACCCAAATTCTGACTTGTATTCAGATAATACTGCTCGTTTAACAGGAAACATCAAATATTGGATGCAGGTTTATGAAATCCTCGAGGAAGAGAAATCCATAGTTTCTGATGATGAAAGCGAGTTGGAAGATGTTTTGAATATAAACAAACTCAAGGAGGTGGCCAAGTCAAAGGTTCATAAAGTCGCAGCAAGGACAAAATTGTTATCATATACAAGCATGATATGCTGGGTTCTAGAGTATGTGTACATACCAACCAAAACCATCTACAACCATCAAAGGACTATTGTTAGCTTGTTTCGACCCGAAGATATCCAAGTAATGTATAAATTGTCAAGTAACCCCAAATATATTTACAATGAAAAATTTGTGAAGAAGTTTGAGAAAGAGAAATGTACATATTATGACAAAAATATCCATGATATAATAAAAAATTGGTGGGGAAATGAAAACAAATTTAAAGCAGATAGTCATGGTATATATTCTACAACTTCTTGTGATGCACATATTATGTACATAGCCATGATGTTGTGTAGACTGCATGGAAATAAAAACCATGCACATTTTACTGTAGATTGGGCCCCTATTATTTATGAGGTTGCAGAAGGGTTAGTTTTGATTGGGGAAAATTGTTGTATGATAACTTGGTGAAACAAATAGGGGTTTATACAAGTCATAGGTATAAAGGTGAACCAACTCCTTTTTATATGTCAATTATGGATGTTATATGTTACAAAACCCCTTTACCTTTGATGTATTGGAGCTAGAATCCAAAAAATGTTGAACCAATACACATCTATCATTCCAAACCGTGGGAGGAAAATGCAAAAGATCATTTCTATGACGATAATGTTATCATCCCAATCCATGAGACTTTATATGGAAACGCTCCTCCCAGGATCTCTGAGAAAATCATGAGAAATTTAGGAACAATTGCAAACTGGTATATCAAGGAGAGATTTTCTCATATCAAAGCCTATGGTTGTTACTCATCTCCTCATGCTTTACCAAAGTTTTTTCCATATAGTCTCATTTGCAGGGAAGTGGCATTTCAAACAGTTTCTACATGCATAACAAAAGAATTGAAAGAAACACAGAAGAGGGTATGGCTGACTTATCCCATACAAGTTGGTGAATATTCATTGTTAGATTTTGGACATGCCAAGGTTGAAGCTTCAACCTTAGAAGATATTGTACTATGTTCTATTGAATTCAAAAGACATGACCCTCATAAGGTGGTTGAAAATCATCTGGCACAATTCAACATGAAAAAGTGTTTTCAATTAGTCTCTCCATTTGATGATATTTTCAGAGGAGCACAATTATATGATGAAGTTATATCCAGGTTCCAAAATCTTCCTGAAAAAAAACAATCAAATTTTCTTAAATTCCAAAAGCACAGGAGGAGTGGTTTGCCAAAGATTTTCCAAGCATAGCAAAGTCTTACTCATAATGGAAATCCAACTTCATAAGTGGTACCGTCATCTAATCCCAAGAAACATGATTTTCCTAAAGTCAAAACCAAGGAAGTTGAAAAAACACCAGATACATCATCCAAAGGTACAACAATGATATAATCAACTCTACCAGGTAAGACATTACAAGAAACATTGGCAATGTTTGAAGCTTTTATGAAGCATGGACATATTTTTACTCAGATGAATTCAAACACTAAAATTCCTATAAAGGATGTTACTTCTCAAGGGGAATCTATTTCACTTGCATCCCCCATCCCATATTTAACTCCTCTTGCAACAAGTTCTGGGATACTTGGTTCATAGGTAGTGAATGTAGAATATTTTATACCCATTTAACTAGAAGAAATTCCTTCATCAAATTTATTCTTCAGCAAAAAGAGGAAAGCTATTGTGCAGAGAGAAATTCAGAAGAAAGGAGGAATACTCACCAAAAGACAGAGGATGATATTTGATGGTCAAGGACATAGTGACCCTGAATTTGCAAAACATGTAGCTGATTCCTTGGGGGATTTTGCAAACACAAACTTTTGGTTTGTAGAAAATTTAAGAGAAAATATTGATCAACAAAATATTTAATTGAGCAATTGCAAAATGATTTAAAACAAACAGAATCAATAATTGGAGAATGAGTAAATTCTAAACTAGCTCAGGTCAGACAAAGTTATGGTCAACAGATCAAACAACTAGAAGAAAAATTGAGAACAAGTCTTCAAGATCAACAAATGAGTAAGAATACCATTTCTTAGAAAGATACATTAATAAGCCAATTGCAAGCCCGAATAAATACAATTTAAAGTACAATTATTGATCTTTTGCCTTTAAGAAACAAGCCTTACAAATAAATGAGGGATTGCAGATAGCTCAACATAGTTTCTATGAAGGTTTGGAAATTATGCAAAAGCATTATCATGCCATTAATAATTCATTGCAAATTATTGCTGACAAAGAAAAAGAATCTATCACTGCTAGATCCAAATTTCAAGAAATTATAATTTGGAAGCAAAATCTCAATATACTAGGGCTTGTTCCATTTTTAGAGATTGAAAAGTTAAAAGGAGAAATGGAATTAAAATCTTGGGAAAATAGTCTCAAATAAATCAAAAGATTAGCTAAAGAAGAAAAAGTTGCTAGTATAAACATTTTGTTAGATGTGGATGTAGAAATGACAGAAATTAATCTCGGTGATGTTCACTCTTTTATTGGGACAGTTGAGGTTGATAAAAGAAAGGAAAATTTGAAGAGGAACAAGGAAATGATGCAAAATACTATATTACAAGTCAATCAATTTAATTTGCAGGTTTTAAATGATCTCTCCATCAAGCAAAGTTTACAATATCAGAATACTCAACAGGCTACTGTAAAAGTTCAAAAGAGTTTACCATTGGTGTATAAAAAGGATTTTACCTTTGAATTGAACGTTAATCGGGAACCCTCTAAGTTCATAGTTGCATTATTAAATTTTCACACTCAATACAAGGATCAAAATAAGACAGTTGCATGTACTAGCAAAAACTGAGATAATCCTTCAAAAAGATAGCAAGCGATGAAGTTTCCAGAAGAAAGACAGATGTTCAAATCTTTTGTAATATTTAGTTAGCCTAGTATTTAAGATATTTTCTTCTATTTTAAGATCTAGAAGTGTGGGAGTCTAACTAATTTTGGTTAATACAAAACTGTATAAATAAACACATTTGAGAGATGAACCGAGATTTTTCTCTCCTGATGTAAAGAGAGACATTTTAATATAAATTTCTACAGGAAGACAGAGATTCTGCTTCTAATTTCTTTGAGTTATGCGTTTTCTATGTGTTGCTACTTTATCAAAATTCATCTTCTTCACTCTATGATGTTTAAGGAATGAATGACTGTAATTTAGTAATACATCTAATGCGGTTCACACAATTAGATGTCTATTTAGGTATAACTTTTCCTCTTTTTTACTGTAAGTGAAACAAGACCCGTGTATGTTTAGATATTCTCATCTTAATTCATCTTTTAGACGTACATTTAATATTTATTCTATTGAAAATAAGGTAAGATTTATGAGTATTGGATACCTTACTTTGTTTTTCAATTTTGTTTTCTATAATTCTACTTTCCATCTCTTGATTATTGTTAAAAACTCAAAGGAAGAGATATTGCCTCTGTGTTTCTAAATTATTAGAGTATTGAATTTTCGTTCTAAGATTAAGGTAGAGAAGCATTGTGAAATAAAAAAATATTAAATTTGGATGCCTACCATTTTTTTGTGAGACCAGAATAAATATCAGGAACAACAAAACACATGAAAGTGGCCAGTGCGTTGGTGAGACCAAATCCATACCTTGTCCTAAAGGTGCTTTTATAGATTTCCTCATCCTTGATTCAAACTTGATGATATCTAGATCTCAGATCAATCTTGGAAAAGATGGTGGCACCTATTAATTGTTTAAATAAGTCATCAATCCTAGGCAGGGGGTACTTGTTCTTAATTGTCATTTTATTGAGTTTCCTATAGTCTATGAACAACCTAAGTGTGCCATCATTCTTATTTAGAAATAAGGTTGGTTCTCCCCAGTGAGACACATTAGGCCGAATGTACCCCTTGTCTGATATTTCCTTCAGTTGCAATTTAAGATCAACTAACTATGGGTTACTCATCCTATAGGGTGCTCTAGACATTGGCATTGCTCCAGGTACAAGATCTATTGAGAAATAAATATCTCTCTTGGGAGGTAACCCTAGTACCTCTTTTGGAAACACATCTCTAAAATATTTCAGTATAGGGTGCTCTTCTAGGCTTGGTTTTTGGTTCTTAACGAAATATAATACGTGTATTGCATACAAAGGGAACCCATTTCTACAATACTTATTCATTTGGAGAGATGATATCTTTCTTATTGAGATAGGTTTTTGAATTCCCTATAAGGTTCTTCTCTCCCCTTTTTCATCTTCACATTCCAAGGTTTTGTTATAACAATCTAGTTTATCTTTATGGGAAACCAACCAATGCATGTCGATCAACATGTCGTATGATCCTAGAGGAAGGATGTTTAAGGTGGCTTGGGTGGGATACCCATTCATGATTACTGGGCATGCTGTTATGACCCTTGCTACCCTTCTTTTTTTCCCATGGCCAGCTGTACCAACGATGGATTAATGTGTTTTTCTTTCTATAATTTACACTTCTCAACAGTTTGAGGAGAAATATAACTCAGATTAGAACCAGGGTCAATCAGAATAGAAATAATATGGTTGGTGACCATACATTCCATTTCCAACATCGAGGCTTGGTGGTATGCTTGTCTATTGTCCAAAGTTGCATGGATTTTTGGTATGTTTCGGGCCACATCATCAAATATGGTAGCCTCTTGGACATTGTAAATTCACTTGTTGTTTGACTTCCTATGAGGACAGTCTCTTAGCACATGTTCTTCTCCACAACCCCAACATTTCAACGATTCCTTCTTTGTTATTTAAGTCCTACCCGAGGTTGATCCAACAGTCTTATCTCTGCCTGGGAAGTTCTGTTGATTCAGACTTTTGGTAGGGAAGCCCATCTTGGGATTCTTCCCAAAATTATTGAACCTTTAAGGTTTAACTCCCATCTTCTTGAATCCCATTTTATTTTTCTTCTTCCATTACTTGGGGGGTTCTACTTTGTGGTTGAGTTACTCATAAAATTATCTAGCCTTCCAAATGGCATCTTCCAAGGTTTTTGGTTCATTGAATTCAATCCTATTCCGGAAGGATTGAGGCAACCCATTAATAAATCACTGCATATTTACCTTTTCATCCTTTATGTAGGGTACATACCTCATAAACTCCAGAAATTTGTTGATGTATTCATCTATAGTGAGTTGTACTAATTTTAGCTCATAGAATTCCTTTATATTTCCATCATAGTACCACTCAGAAAGGTACTTCTTCTTGAAGTATTTCTCAAACTTATTCCTGGAAAACCCTTTTTCTTAGATTCCTTTTACATTCCTAAGGTCTTCCTACCAGATAAAGGTATTTCCATTCAAATTGAATATATCTATTCATATTTTCAAGTTATCAGAGTAGTTATGAACTCTAAAATACTTCTTCAGGCCCAATATCCAAGCTTATGCCTCTTCCCCTTTTTTGATTTCCCCATCAAAAGTAGGTGGCTTGGATTTCTTAAATTCCTTGGGGTTCCTGCCCTTGGATTATTTCATTTTCTTTCCCTTCTTTTGGGAATGGGAACTGGTCTTACTACTAGATAGTTATGTGGAGCTTTCTACTCCTTTGCTAGAGAAATACTCAGATGAATTTTTGGTTTTGGTATGTATCTTGTCTCCACGACGAGCCTTCTTGTGTGGGTTTATTCTTGCATTGTTGTTTTCAGGTCCATGCCTCTGCATTTAAGGAAAACTATGGGTTTTATCAAGCTGATGTTTGTCCATGTTGAAATTGTCATTGTAGTTCTGACGTACTTTGCAATAGGACCACTTTTATCTCAATCTATTTTTCCTACTCCTTCATTAGTCAGTCATTTTCAACCTTAAATCTTTTCATCTCTTCCCTGAGACTTCTCAGGGTCTCAACCAAGTTTGGAGGGGTTTCTACCATTCTTCTTTCATTAGATTCTTCCTCTTTGTTATGGGAACTATCCCCCCATTCATGGTGGTCCACCATCACTATTCTTAGAGAATGTGTAGAAAAATATCGAACTGGTTAAGTGCTGAGAATCAACAATTGTTTGTTAGTCGACTTGTCCATTATCTAAAAAAAAACATGGCACATTTGTAAACTGATATGATGTTGTACAAATATAGTGTTTTACAATAGTATAAAGTCTCTATTTAGTTGCCCAAAAACAACACATTATCGTGTTCCTCTCTCTCGTAAGAAGGTTTTTGATAAATCCTCGCAATTAATTATTTGTCAAGTTATTATTCTCGAGATTCCTAGGTTAATATTTGTATAATGAATTCTGTTGGGCTTCCATGCACTGGATGAAATAGGGACTTAGGAACCCTAGGATCAAATGGTTTTTTAATATCCATCGTTGGTCAGGGTTTTCATGGTCAAAATTTGGGTGGGTAATTTTTTAAATTGTGATTGTTGATTACGATCAGATCAACGGTCCACGTCGTTATACAACATGAAAGTGGTCATGAATTATGTTAAAGGATCGACAGTTCTGACGTGAAGTGCCCACATAAGTCACACATGATTTAACTAAGGTGAACATGTGGTGGTCACTAAGGCCATAGTTTCATTCTTATGGGTGATGTTATTACCGCCCCTTGAACTCCCGCTATATCCTGAATAAATTACCATTTGGTCAACAAATGTTAATGCACTCAAAGGCCTAAGTAATTGGTCACCTGACTGGTATTAGTAGGTCCTTTTAAATAGGGTAGGGAAGCATATCCTTCCCTTTATAATTTTGTAATAGAACTTATTCAACTCCTTCATGAGCCCAAGCAGGCTAAGTGTAGTTGCCTACTCTGATACCACTTTGTAACATACTCGACCCCTTAAGGGATTCTAAGGGGTGGGGTGTTCAATTTTTTTCTCGGTTTATCTAACCTGTATTACTTTTTTCCATTTGCATCACCAATGTTCTTTTCTTACTCAAGGATTATTCGATGACAACACCCTTTTAATCACAAAATCACTAATTCACGGACTCTTGGTCACATATCTATATAATTTTCCTTTCACAAGTCTGCCCATAAAATATCGACACTTAGCCATTATTCCCCTTCACGGACTTGCAGACTCATGGAAGTGGAACTCTACGACCCTAAATTTCATGAGTCTGAGAAGTCTCAACACTTATTCATTTTTCTCTTCGCAGACTCACGGAGGTGGGATTATATGATACTAGCTTTGAAGAGTCCGAAAAGTCTCAACACTTAGTCATTTTTCCTTTCGCAGACTCGTGGACTTCTATGATCCTAAATTTCATGTGTTCGATAAGTCTCCATGCTTAGTAATTTCCCCATATTATATTGACATGTGGCATGACATATGGGGTGGTACATTCCATATGTACCGCTTGATACATGGCATCCATATTCCCTGCGAGCCTTGTCTAATTCTGCTAAAACTACATGACACATGGCCCCTTCTTAGGGTGACACATGGCGATGTTAGTCAACAAGGTACATTATGATGTTTATTTTTTCCCTTAGTCTCATTCCAATGAGCTTCACCAAGATCTACAATGGATTTTTCATTTTGGCCTCACCTTGATGGATGGTCTAGATTGTCCCTTGGGATTCCAAGGTCATTCTAACGAGGAGGCTCCAACCATGTTACTTTCCACGGACCCAATGGTCCAAGATTGTCCACATTCAGTCCCTGACAGATCAACAACCCTTGTTAATTTTGAATTATGGATTTGTGATCAACATCGATGAAGGGTCAAGATCTCTTCATTCATCCCAATCGATGACCAAGGTTACATCTCTACCACGTCCCAATAAAGGGCTCAATTTTGTTCATCGTGCCAAATCCATGGCCATGATTCTTCTATGACAAATTAGGGTTTCTCCACTAACTTAACAGTCCATTCATAGACCTATCCATTTCATGGATACCTTTCTTCGAGTCCTTCTCAAGTCTTACCAAGCCATGAGGGTTCTCGCGCTTGACTAAGGTACTCCATGGTTTCCTCAGGGCTTCTTCACAGTATCCTATTCTTTGAAAGACTGGTTGAGTTTGGGCATTCCAATGCCGCGAAACATATGGTATATATATATATATATATATATATATATATATATATATATATATATATGAGAGTACATGCATATGCCATAGGATTACAATGATACACACAGTGAGTAGAGGTGTCTCTTCCCCATGTTAGTACCGAGACATCGAATTATATGCGTGGATAAAAACTATAAATATTTGTATCCTTTCCTATATACCAAACACACAAATTTATTCACATGCATACATTCATAAATAGTTCTCACAAGACATGAAGTATTCACAAGAAATAATCTAACACTCTTAACAAAATTAAACATTATGCGTAATTTATGGTGTCTCTGGAATAAACAATTTGATTTGCAAACCAAATAGTTACATCTAAATATTATGTTGTTCATTTAAACTTACACATAGTCATGTCAATACACATAGGTGGACGAGACACTTATCTATAGAAAATTGAGATATGTTGAGTGTTGTTGTAGAGAGAACCACTCTCCACCCAACCGTAGGTAAGTTTGCATTAAAATACACTACAACCAACTAGGATACGATGTCACGATTGGAGTTCTGCAAGATGTTTCTCTGGTGACCCTTCTACCCTTGCCCTCCCCCTTTTCTTCTTTTCTTCTTCCCTCATAACCTCATGGATCATGCCAAAAACTTCCTAAAGGTACTTTCCCATTCGTTCTTAACTCCTTCGAGAACTATTCCAACTAGTATCTTGACTGATATTCAATTTCTAGGGCTGAGGATAGTTCAGATCCATATCATTTTAATTATGCAGGGTATTTCCTGGTAGATTCATTCAAAATAGTGATGGCATCCCTCTCGCTCACCCCTCTCATGACATCATAACCTGTGAATGTCAGGCCTTCAACAATAACTCAACATTCTCTATTTTATTAAAAACCAAACACACACACACACACACACACACACACACACACACACACACACACACACACACACACACACACACATATTACAAAATCTATCAAGTTCCATTGTTTATCCTTGATCACCCACGGGTTGGCTTATTGTTTTTCCATAGTAACATTTATAATTACAGATTGGGGGAAACATGGGTGTTACAAGTTGATTATGAATCCTAACCTAGTATTGACCCCAAATGAGGAACGTTTAATAAGTATCCAACTAGGGGGATCGGCCCCAAGACTTCCAAGATGAATCTCAAAGAACTCAACCACTTGATCTAACCCATTAGGCTCAAATGTGTGTGTGTGTGTGTATCCCCAAGGGTCATCTCAATCACTTGGTGCCACTATTTATAGGGCATTGTTAGTAGTAAGGTGCATTGGGTAGGTTCCCAGTTTGATTCCCATAGGTTTAGGAAAACAAATTCTATGTTTCCCACTTGAAATTACTTACCATCCTCGAAATGGGGGAAGTGCCCATAAGTTTCCTAGGTTTTTTTTTTTCCAAGGCATATATGTAAGTATGTATGTACACATAGAGGAAACCAACTGTGTGTGTGTGTGAACGCATAGAGGAAATTTTTTCAAGGGATTGACCTAAGACCTCCCTATGAATCTCAAAATACTCAACCACTTGAGCTTACACACACACACACACACCAAGGAAAAATCTCATGACATACTCTCCAAGTACTTCCTTGTGATCCACATATGGTAAAATAGGTAAATGGTTAGCATTGATTATAGCTCCTAACCTTAAGGGAATTGAGAAATTTTAACCCATGACTGCCCAACTATGAGAGGTTCCATGTATGGATTCAAAACTAATGAATTTAACCCTCATGTGTGTGTGTGTGTACATTGGTTTTAGAAGAAGTGGATATATTAAAATCATGGGTTGGAGAAGGAGGTGGATTTGACCATTTACCTAGATTTATTCAAATAAAGAAGGATGAACAAAACCCCATAGGTCCCTTTGAATTTAACCATAAAAGGCTAGAAGAAAAGGGGTTTCGAAGCTTGGTCACCCTGAATTGGAGGAAATTTGATCCAACTATAAGAGAAACTATAATGGTTCAATTTTCAAAAAAATTGAAAATAATCAAGAGATTAGTCGCATAATGGACAAAAAGGAAAGATTAGGAAGATCAAAAACATCTAACAGAGACAGAAGAATACATTAAGTTATTGTTCCTTATATCCTGCAGGCTTGATATTGTAGCAATGACTTCTCCTGCATCACAATACTTAGTTCTTCTAGGCTTCAATGAACATTGGGATGCATTGTTAATTTTCCCAGCGATGCATTTGGCCTCTAAACACTCCATACCATTTTAAAATTCATTGGCATGATAAAATGCACTTGGTGAGGGGATATCATAGAAAACAATAGTGTGGAGTGATGCATTTTTACTCCCAAGGCTAAAATGCATTGGTGAGACAATTGCAATGGAAAAGATGGATGGTATGTGATGCATTTTTCTCTTTGGATCTTTGTTGGACCCTGTCAAAGGTTGAACATGGCTAGTGAGGAGGTTGTAGCAATCAAACAAGTTTTCTAATGATGCATTTTTCCCCTATAGGGTTTTACCATCGTGAGCTAAAAAATGCACGGGAACCAAAAACATGCTAGTTAGGAAGATGCAACAATGGAATAAATCTGCCAATGTTGCATTTTTCTCTTTAGGGCTTTGTTGGACCTACCATGAGATAAAATATGCATGAGGATTAAAAAAACACTATATTGGAAGATACAAAAATAGAATCAATATGCTAGTGATTTTTATTTCCCATTGGGGATTTTTCAAATGCCACCTTGAGATAAAATATACGTGGGGACCAAAAATGCACCCATTGAGAAGATGCAGTAGTGGAATAGATGTGCAAGAAATGTTTTTTTTCCTTTGGGCTTTTGTCAAATCATATCATGATCTAAAAAATGCTTAAAAGGCTAAAACACACTAGTTGGTTAGTTGAGGAAGTAAATCAAGGAACTAGGCAATGTGTTTTACCTTGGGAAAATCCTATTGGGCCCTAAACAAACAAAAGAAATGCATGAGAAGTGAAAATGTGTCAGTGAAGAAGTTGTATTAGTGAAGCAAGAAGGGAACAAGTGAATTTTTCATTAAGATATATTTTCTAGTGGGATCCCCCCTTAGTGATGTAATATGGGCATAAGGACCCATTAGAGTTAATGATAGGATATATATGGTGGCCATTTAATCTAATGTGGTCTAGGTCCATTATATTAGTTATTAAATAAGGCCCACTAGGTAGTTACCACTCAACAAATGTAATATGGCCCAATCATTAATGTAGGGGCCAACATTTGTTAGTGTTTGGGATAGAAAGAAATTGTTATAGATAAAGAGAGTTGTGTAATGTGGTGTGAAGTATTATCATTATATTGGATCATTTTCCATTTGGAGGTTGTCCCCTTGAAGAGACATGTGAACATTTCTCTCCTTTTGGAACATCAATAAAAGGTTCAATACTCTTGTTTTGTTTCATTTACTTTCTATGGTTTGAATAATATTAATTAACAATAATAACAATAACAATTTCCAAATTTCCAATGTGGCATTTTCCTTCCCGGGTGAGCTTGGGTAGCAAGACCTTGACCATAGATATTAGATCATCAATGCTTAGGCTTAGATGTGCCTATCGATGATTAATATAAGCCTTTGTTGTTTTATGTGTCATTTATAAGTTTATTTTATGAACTAACATGATTTTATTGAGTGTTGTAGGAAAGAGAGTTGTCATGTAACGTCCCTAGCCTCCCAGGCTGGGCCACATCACACAATCTCAAATTCTGTCACTCTAAAACAAATTCTGTAACATACCTGTTACCAAATTTTTCTGATATCACAATGTAACATCATCCAACTTACTACTGAATAATACTACTCCGAGAATCCACTACGCAGATTCTATACTAAACTCTAGTCTATGTAGTATCACTTGAAGCCACATGCTCAATCTCAAGTTGAGATTCACCACACCAACTTTCCTCTTTTAACATAACTTTAAGCAGCGAAAGTAACTAAAAACAATTGCGTGCACCAACATACTGATCACACAACACTACTATGCGCGCAACCATCCTAGCGTCACACACCAATTCATATTTTCCTTGTGCGCGAGGTCTACTTCCCTATACACATACATGAGTTCAAGTCTCCTGTGCACACATGCTACTTTCCTATGAACCTGACCATTCACTCCTTGCCTTAGAGACTCATGACTAATATCAAAGGATAACTTAATAGGAAAAACTATCAATAACCATCATACTCAGAAACAACTAAAAATAATGACTATCTACACCACACTTACATGTGCAAGCAACATTAAAAAAAATAACAACAATTACTTATGTGAGACAAGATACAAGAATTAACCTGTTGGTCCTGATATTAAACTTAATGCTCAAAGGATAATGTCACACATGAGGAAATTTTAAGAGAGTGTGTTTCAAAAGTTATTTTTCTACATTAGTTATATGAGAAAAATTCCTTAAATTAAATTAATAGTATAGCAGCACAAAGGTCGTATTTCATGTCTGAGTCAAAATTGTAATGTCGAATGGTGTGAGAGAAAACTACAAAACTATAAAAAAAGCAAGGCATCAATTACTGAAGAGTGTCACTTTGTTTCAGTAGAAGAAAAGAGATAGTGTAACCTTGAATAAATTATAAAATACAGGAATCCACGCAACAAGTAGGTATTGATTTACTCACAGTAAATGCAGAGGAAAAGTTGTTTACTTAATAAATTACTGATGCAATACGATTACGGTAGTTGTTGTACTAAATTGAAATCAAACATTTATCAAGGAAATGCTTAAAGAAGTGATGAGAAATGGAAAAACAGAAGAAGTGCATAACCCAGATTAAACAAAACTTGGAATCTCTATCTGCACTTGTATTAATACTCAATAAGGAGAGTTTTCTCTATCACAATCGACAAGAAGCAGCCCTTGATAGATCTTAAAAACATGTATTTATACAAAATTGTCTCAACTCAAAACGGTTGGAATTCTCATAATTTAGAAATAGTAAATGTATGAAATAAGAAAATAGAGTATAGAGAATGATGAGCTTCATTGGTGATCTCTTTGTTTGCTGTCCGAAAAAATTATGTCTTCTGATCTTCTTGATGTTTAGGCACAACATCCTGGTCATCATAGCATTTTTTCCATTTGTCCTCTCACTGATATCCAATCATATAGTAGCACTTTCTTACTTGCTTCCAGATGTTCTTGCCTTCCCATATTTAATGCATCGAATGCATCTACTTACTAATTTCACTACCAGCCCTGAAGGCTCAGTTGTTTGATTGGCCTCGAAAGTGTATAAATTTCTTTCTACCTGAGGCAACTTTTCCTGTATCCTTTTCAATCCTTGGGATGTGACCTGTAACTGCAAGCTTGGGTTCCCTATCCATTTTATTATTTGAGGTAGATCAATCCGGTTTATATTCTGAATGGTCATCAGAGCCTCTTTCTTGTTTTCTTTGGAATCATGCTGATTCTTAGCTATATCGATTTTACCCAGGGCTTCAGAAATAAAATTCCATTCAAAATCAATTATCCCTTTGTCTAGTGATGTCAACGCTTCTAGACAATCTTCAGTCACATCTCTGGAAATCCTCTTTCTTTCTGTTAAATTTGTTTCCCAGGCCTTCAAAACTATATCACCTCTTATCTGTTCGGAAAGAGAAATCCGATGTACATTTGAGACATCATCCTTTGATACCAATAATACAACCTCTTAAAACTTAGCTCAAGCTGAATGAGCTTCTCTTTATTTGATGTAGATGCCTTTTAGAGAAAGGTCAACCACCTGGTAGCACTTCTGGATAGTCTCGACCTTCATGAAGAGATCTTGTTGGGCTATTTCTAACTTTTCATTTACCTCCAATGCTTGAGCCTGAAAAGATGATATCTCTATTGATGTACCTTTGGTCAAATATAACCTGTCTTGCAATTTATTTATTAGCTATTCTTGTTGCATGATCAAGCCTTTGTTGGCCTATGAATTCTGATGAAGCTCTTCTAGGTTAGCTTGCAATTGTTGAATTTGATGCATGTCATAAACTCTGATCTGTTCAAAATATCTTTTCATCTTATTTTTCACATCCTGTTCCATAGTCATCAGTTAATCTTACAACTTCCCTACCAACATGTTTCTCTATTTGAGCTACTCGACCAGGTTTTCCACAGACCACCGATTTTCCGTGGCAAAGGCACCTAATGAACCTGCCATTTCCTTGGTGAATTCTAAATCATCTTGGTTCTGTCCATCATATATCATTATTTTCCTTTTGACCATTGCTCCACATTTCTGATGTGACTCTCATTTGACTATAGACCTCCTTTTATTGCTGAAAAAGAAGTCTAAAGGAGGCATCTCTCTGGGTGAAATTGGGGTGAGATCATCTACAAAAATGAATTTAGAACCAAAGTTTCTGAAAGTAAACTGTAACGGTGTGAATGAAGTGATAGGAGAACCTATTTCAGTAGATGGTTGTTGCTCGATGATTTTGGCAGTAGAGGTGGCTCGCGTAGAAGGAGATGTGTCATGTCCTCATTTCATAAAGGATTCAAGCTGAGCCTTTGCTTGAGGACCTAGTGGAGTTGATACTGAAGCTTCCAATTCCTCAATTAAGACTTCAGTGTCCTTTGTATTTTCCTTATTTTCCTGTTTCCCAGAGCTCTCTGTCTCAAAACCCGGAGGTATAATCTCCTGTTTAGACGAAGGCGTTAATGACTCTCCCTATAATACCTTTGGCATGATATTCCATCTGTGCTTTTGGAAACTGAAGAAGCTGGCCTGTTGGTCTGGGGACAGATTTTTGTCTCTGTTCAATACTTCTTCATATGACCCATCTCCCATGAATATTTCATCTTGTGGGGAATTCTCATGCATATACTTCTTCAAGTTGTACTGAGCCAAGTGGTTTTCCATGATTTTGAGTGGATCATGCCTTTTAAACTTGATTTCAACCAACTTGACATCCTCCAGAGCTACGGCCTCTACTTTAGAAAGAGAACATACCAACCTGAAGAGGGAAGGTTGGCCATACCTTTTTCTGGGACGCTTTCAATTCCTTGTTTATGCCCTCTGTCACGGTTTGATACGCCACTTCTTGGCATACTAGATGATCTGGTAAAAACTTCGGGAGAGCATGGGGAGGGACCGAGCACCCGAAAACCCTGATGTAAGAAAATGTTTCTTCGATGTACCAATATGCTATTTTTCCCAGGTTTGCCATGATTTTGTCTGAAATTCTAGGAGGTGGGAAACCGTATAGGGTGATATGAATAGGCACCACTGCATAATGGCATATTTCATAGAAGAAATCCATGGCCTTGTCTTCCCACAACTTGGAGTGATAGAAATGGATAGTTTCAACGTTGGTTGGGGTCCAGCTCCAGTTCATCAGAGGGAAAGGAGTCATAAAGAAAATAACATCCATGATGTATACAAACATATAGAAAGGAGAAGGTTCTCTGGAATTTTCTAATTGGTACTCTGTGATTTCCTTAGACAGGTTATCTGATAACATCTTGGCCTAGTTTAAAGAGTAGCCCTCATCTAATTCATGCATAATTGGTACCCATGCTACCAGGAAATGAGTGGGTCTATTTTTCTTGAATATCCTACATAACATCATACCCACATAAATCATATGTGATTCTAACAATGTTGTGGCATACATGCCGTGAGTGTCATCTTTGAATTTTTCTGGGTGCCCCCACCAATCCTTGATTAAATAAGGGTAGATTTTATCATATTGCATACACTCCTATTTCTCAAACTGCAGCATGAATGCAACGTTGTAATTATATTTAAATTCGGGGGATAGTGTATACATTACTTGTATGTGTTCTGGTTGAAAAGACCCAACAACAACCTTTTGAGAGTTCTAGATGCTCCTGGTTTGAATGTCGATGTTCTCTAGGGCCCAACCTATCATGTCGTTATACAACATTAGCCTCGGTCGCACAACTATTTTATGTAGCTTTGATTGAGATATGTCCCTGAGTTTAGTTGCATGAGTTTCACTCACTTCATCACCGAAATCCTCTGAGCAATTTACAAGCTCATGCTCTAGAATATTGAACACCTGTGTCTAAGATTTCATAGTGTCTATGGCTCTCGGTGAGGTATCTGACAAAACATATGTATCCATATTTGCGCTTTCACCAGCTGCTTTAGCCATCTTTCGTGGTGCCATGATATTGATGAAATTGGAACTGGGTTACCTGTTACAGGGGAATGCGTGAGCTTCTCAGTTGGCTAAAACTTGCTATTCTGCGAGAATTAAAATGGAGTTCAAAATCAAGAATTCTTATTTACCTCAGGCATATTGATTCGAAAATACATTTACTGACGATAAATGTATTTACCTTAATGAGAAAATCTAGCTAGTGATCTACAATCTACATGAAAATCATTATCATTGATTTGTGATTAATGCCATTAATATCGGTGGTTCACGATCAAGGATTTTGGATGAAATAGGTTTGAAATTACCTGAATCACGAATTCATGAAAGATAAACTACGAGGTAATCTCCTTTAAAACATTAATTAACCGTATTTAACTTTAAGTGTTTTCGGGTATTCAAACTTCAGGATTTTTAATGGTAGCTCGAGATAGAATTCCCCAAACCCTAAACTACGAAATGATTTATTATCGGATAATCGTTTTTTAGTTTTAATTAACCCTATTTTAAGTTTTAAGGGTTTAAGAAGTTCGGACTTCAGAGATTTCAAGATGTGATGGATGGTAAAGGTCTGAAATCCAAAGTGCGAAGTTGTTAACTACCTTTTAATCAAGATTAACTTGACTAAATAAAGTTTTATATTTTGGAATTTTTTTGCATCGTGGGTTTGCAAGTTAACTCTTTATTATATTTACGAAAGGCCATTACCGGTAGTGACGTGTCAAATATGACATCATTTTATATGATGTGTCGAGACCAGGGGGTGCCACGTGTTACTTAGAATTGTATGAATCTTCGGTTGAAAAGGTCGGAAATGGATGACATGTGTCAACCTAAGGAATGTTGGAAATATGGCAATAGCAGAGAGGATGCAGAATGCCAAGGTTGTCATTGATGGCAATCGTATATGGCAGATGAAGCTAGATGATGACAGAGCAATATCCAAGCAGAGTGATGAAGGGTAGTCGACCCGATAGGAAGATGGTCGAGGTCGAGCAAAAGAAATAAGTCGCAGTCTAAGGATTCGAGGAGAATAAGCTCAGGAGGAATAGCATTCTTATACGTGCAAGGAGCACAGGAAAGAGACTGAGAACCATCGGATCACACTCGAAAATCCCGACAGCTGTTGGATCGGGAGAAGCTGCATAGATGTTAAGCGCAGGAGTTGGCGTACAGAAGAAGTGATCTGCGCCATCAGATTGGAAGAGGATATCTGATAGCCGTCAGATCTACAAAAGATACGAGGAAGATAAGCCATCGGAGTTTCGGGGATCGGGGTTTCAACATGCAAAGAAAACAATGCAACGAAAATCCCGATTTCGCGATATGCGAAATCCCGATTCAATCTCA
>ML778604.1:426163-443011 GCA_009831015.1 Picea engelmannii | reverse complement strand
TGAATCTAACTGAATATAGAGTACATGAATGTCAATGAATGGATATCTGCATATTGGTGATATAAGGTTGATAAAGTTAAAAAGGATTAATTGTCTATGCTACTGATTCACCCCCCCTCTCAGTAGCACGGTGTGTTCAACAAGGAAGACTCAAAAGGTACATGTGTACTATAACTAGGGTCCTTTAAGGTTTTATGAACAGTGATAAAAAACACTTTTTGGGTATCAAGACTTTAAATGTTAAGAACCAGTGAAACGCCCGAAGGACGAAGCTCCGAAGAGGCCTTTAGTGATTTGAATCTTTAACAATCAGGCGTCTCCAAAACTTGGGAAAAAGGGGATCGTTCGATCAATGGGGAAACTTTATCAACGACAGATATCATGTGCGTCTTATGAATAGAGGTAAATTTGATTTAAACCTTCGAAAGCTAACTTCTGAGTCATTATTTAAAAAGATGATGTTCAAGAAAGTAAAGATCAAGGTTTAGGATTTATATATGTTCGAACATAAGATCCATTTGGGGATCGAGTCTCCCTGTGAGGTGTGGAAGAACAATAGACCAAGTTCCTTTATTGGGTAAATGGAGTCATCATTAGATTTCTAGGAAACACCTTTGGGAAAAATCATACAGAGAAAAATTGAACTTCAACCGAATCTCAGAAAACCTTCAAAACACAGTCAATTACCAATCTCAAGTTAGGCTATTAATAGTTTCATTTTCCTGAAACTGAGTTCGGATTTGTTTAAGATAATCAAAACAACTTTAACTGAACTATCAGACTTTGGTCGATTTCGTTCGCATCAAGGAAAAGTAATTTTGATGATTTATTCAAGGAATCCCTTGTCGGTTTAGAATGTAAATATTACCGTAAGGGGAAATAGGTACCAGAGTATGTTTATACATGCATAATAGCCTTACAGATATCATAGATATTTCTTCACTGCCTTCGAGCCTGTTCAGTACCCCAGTGAAGTTATCTACATCTCCCATTGAATTTCCTTTCACCACTTCAAATAACAATTTTGCATTTTATTTGAGATGAGGGAAATCATTTTATGAATTTATTTTCATCATCTCTTTTGGAAAAATTGGGGGCAATAGATTTATGAATTTCCTTTCACCATTTGTCTTGGACTAGATGGGGGCAATCATTTCATGAAATTCCTTTCACCATCTGTCTGATATTTTTTATAATTTTGAAGTGGGGGTAGTCAACTTGAATGTATCATACATGGATGATATCTTCTTAATGTTGACAATGAAGGTCTATCAACAACCGATTATTTTACTCTGAGCTAAATCTCTCCCGATCTTCAATACATCTTTTCCTATAAGGAAGATCTTATGGGGAATTTTTATTTTCTAGGGACTTGCCTTGAGCAAATTAATCAGTTAAAATCTGTTAGAAGAGCCAAAGTTATCTGGATTATCCTAGACATACTTTCCCTCAGTTAAAATCGGAGGGACATAAATATTTTCGCCTAATCTTGTTTTGAAGATCTGGTTTTTAAGTTTTCAGAGCTAAGTCAAAATTCTTTCTTTCTATGGAGATTTAAGGCCAGGTAGTGAAAATCAAGATAGAGTGAAAACTCGAACATATGCAAAATGAAAACAGAACGAGGCCTCAACGGGTTTGATACAAAATAATCTCATTTCCACATAAGTTCATTTCTTGATTATCAAGCTTCTCTTTTTAAGCACACTTTTTTATTTTTATTTTCTTTTCTTCTTATTTTGTTTTGTTTTGTTCCTATTTGATTCATAAATATAGAGATTTATTCTTTCTGATTTTTAATCAGGTGATTATATTTACCTGATTAGAACCTTGTTTATCTCTGATAAGATTTCTTTCAGTATTTTAGTTTAAACCATGAGTATAGAAATTCGTACCTTAGATTTTATTTACATTTTCAATCAAACCAACTGTTAATTCATCACCTGTTTTGAGAGAAACACATGTTTTGAAAACTGAGCGTTAGATTCCAATACCTCTGTATTTCTCATCTGATAATAAATATTCTGCAAGATCATAAAAGAAAAATAAAAAAAATTCGCCGAATAGAAATGACATGCAGTACACACACACACACACACACACACACACACACACACATATTCAAAGTATCGAATAAAACTAGGTTTATTTTAAAATGAAAAAGTAAAATTTAGACAACCTACGAAGGAAACTAAAATTGCGAATTCAAACAAGAAACCAAACTGGTATATGCAATGGTAATGTGAAACATGATTATTGCATAAAATGTTTTAGATAGCGCCCATTGATAGGGGCGTCGAAATTTTTCCTGCCAAAATTTTCCAGTAGGAAGAAATTCTTTCCTTCTGTAGCTGCAATCCTGAATGGTCCGAACCAGAGATGGTCTAACTTGCCATGTTTTCCTGCATCTTCTCTTCTGGCATCCTATTTCAAAACTAGATCACCAGGAAGGAATTCCTGGTCCTTCACTTTTTTATCGAACATGGATTTCATATTATCTTGGTATTTCTGAAGTTTGTCATCTACTTCAATCTTGTTTTGTTGGACTTATATTATTTGATTTATTCTCCTTGTAACATCATTTGGTTCTTATTTTGCGTCTTTCCACAACTTCATCATAGGAAGAACAAGATTGATGGGGAGGAAAACGTCGGTACCATAAACCATTTGAAAAGGAGACATACCTATTGATTTCTTGGTTCCAATTCAGTTCGCCCATAAGGCATACTTCATGTGAACGTGCCAAGCTTTCTTATTCTTTGTCAACACTTTATTGATTATATTCATGAAACTTTTGTTGGATGATTCAACCAACCCATTTCCTTGAGGATAATAGGTTGTAGAATGTCCTAGCACAATGTTACACTTTTGACAAAAATTTACCATTGCCATAGATTTGAAAGCTTGAGCGTTGTCCGTGACTATTTTTTTGGGGCAGCCAAATCTCAATAGCATGTTCTCTTCCAATAAGTTTATGACTACTGAATCAATGGCATTCCAAGTTGGAATGGCTTCAACCCATTTCGTGAAGTAATCGGTAGCAGTTAAAATCCATTTATGTTGGGTGCTTGACTGTGGGTGGATCTCTCCGATGAAGTCCAGAACCCATTGTTGAAAAGGAGCCTCTGTTTTGATTGGGACTAGAGGTAGTGCAGGGAGGTTTTTCTTACCAGAGAAAAGTTGACAAGGGTTGCAGGCTCTGACCTTGGCATTCACATCAGTAAATAAATTTGGCCAATAAAATCCAGCTCTTAGAATCTTGTAGGCCATTGCCCTCCAAGCGTGATGTCCTCCACATACTCCTTCATGAAATTCATTTATGACATTCTCTGTTTCAGGTTCTATCAAACAACGTAATAAGAAACCTAAATGATCCTTCCAGTATAGTTGATCTTCGATGATACAGTATTTAAATGCGTGTAGCTTTAACATTCTTGCTTTGTATGAAGTCATGTCACTCGGGCACTGAAGGGTGAGGAGGTATGAAACGATATCGCAATACCAATCAGAGGAAGAAAATTTATGTTCAATCTGGACTATAGGGGTTTGATCATCAAGTTCTCCTATGTCTGGAATATATTTGTGTGATTCCAGATGATTTATCCCAAGTGCTCTGAAATTTGACTCTACTAACAATTTCGCCATGCCCTGACCTTTGACTAGTTTGGTCGGTTTTACTTCTAGATCAAATTCTTGAATTTTAGCTAACCACTGACCTCTCCTACCATCACTGTCCGATTGTACCAAGATATCTTTGATAGAGCTTGTTGGCACATAGGCGATTATTTTGGAATACAGTACATATGTCCTGAAAGATTTGAGAGCTTTCACCATCGCATAAGCTTGTTTTTCTAGTATATCATATCTTTATTTGGCGTCTCTGAGAATTTTACTGAGAAAGGATATCGGTTGCTCGAAACCTTCTTCGTTCTTTTGCAAGAATACAACTGTGATAGTATGTTCTGATGCAAAAGAAAAGACCAGGAATTATTTAGTATAGTCCAGACTAGTTAACACATGCACTTCACTTATAGCTTTATTAACTTTCTCGAATGATTCTTTAGCTTCAGAATTCCATTTTATTTCGTTGTCTTTCTTCAACATATCTGTGATTAATTTGACAATTTCAACAAATTTAGGGATAAATCTGGTCAAAAAATTTATCTTCCCTAAAAAAGACTGGATTTCTTTTTTATTTCTAGGAATATTTATCGTGTCAATAGCCTCGATTTGTTTAGGGTCAACCTTGATTCCATATTTCAAAACTATATGACCCAGAATCTTGCCTTCTTGCATAGCAAAATGAGACTTCTTAGGGTTTAGAGACAAACCAAATTTTCTGCATTTCTCAAAGGTTTGTTTGAGATGAACCAGATGTTCTGCATCAGAATTTGAGAAGACTGTTAGATCATCTAAGTAAATAACAACAAATTTATCTCTCTCACCGATGAAATCTATATCCATCGCTCTTTGGAAAGTGGCTCTTGCGTTCATCAAACCAAACGACATCTTATCATACATGAAAGTTCCCCACAGAGTAGTGAATGCAGTTTTTTCTTTATCATCTTCATGGACAACAATTTGGTTATAACTTGAGAAACCATCTATCATCGACATTATGTTAGCTCCGACTACTTTTTCTAGGACATGATCCATTTTTGACAGTGGGTAGTTGTCCTTGAGGGATGATCGGTTTAAATTCCTAAAATCTACACAAAGCCTTATTTCTCCACTTTTCTTCCTGACAGGTACCAAATTTGATACCCATTCAGAATACCTAAGTGGGGTGATAATCTTTGCATCAAGAAGTTTCATGACCTCTCTTTCTATTACTGGTAAGAGGATATGATTGATCTGTCTCAGATTCTGTCTAAAATGTTTGATACTATGCTTCAAAGGAATCTTATGTTCAATGGCAAAGGTATCATACGTTCTTAAATCATCACAGGACCATGAAAAGACGTCTGTATACTTTTTAAGCAATTTGGCATATTTACTCTTCTCCTGGGCTGGAAGGTATTTAGATAACTTGACTATCTTAGGGTATTATTTAGTTCCTATATCACAGTCTTCAACCTCCTCGAGTTGTGGTCGTAGGGTAGATTTTAAGGGTATATCATCTTGGTCGAACAATCTCTCTAAGGGTATCAGACCTCTGGGGATCTGATTTTTCTTAAGTACAAGCATTCAATGATTTGTGATCTTATCCTGGAACTTTTCAAGATTTTCACCTTCTTGCATGATCTATATAGGTTCGTTCTGATTTTATTGATCTATATGAGTCTCAGAGAATTCATCAACCATTTCTAGGAACTGCTTAATCTGCTCGTCATATTCAAATACTTTCCATTGTTACACATTATTTGGGATTGAAGGTCTGTGTCTCATTTCTATATGGTACTTCATCTTTAGGGCAGTAGGCAGTATAAATGTCGCAACTTCTTTGGCCAAATAGTCTGCGTGCTGATTTTCCATTCTAGGAATGTGGTGAATGTTAAATGATGAGAACAAATTCTCTATCAAATCCCAGGCGCAATTTCTGTATGACCTTAGCTTTGTATGTTTAGTTTGATATTGCTACTTTATTTGTTTTACAATAATTTCTGCATCACCATAATCTATCATATTTCAATTTTTATCTTCCTGGCAGCCTCTAATCCTAAGACCAGAGCCCCGTACTCACAGACATTATTTGTATAATCAATTTCCCACTTTAATCTGTATGAAAAGGGGATGACGTACTCATCTCCGAGTGCAACAAATAACACTCCAACTCCTGCCCCTTGTTAGGACGAAGCGCAATCAAAAAACATTTTCCATACTCCCTCCCTACTATTTACACCTTTCTTTGGTTTTTCTATTTTTTTGTTTTCTTCTTCTATACATTCTTGAAAGTCATCGTCTATTGATAAAATACAATTTCCTAGATCCTGATTGACCACATACACTGGATAATTGTTTGAGTTTTGGGGGTCACTATAGTATATTCCAGTCTAGTCTCTCTGTATAGTCTAGTAAATTGTCCACCAAAATTCGGGATCGTAGAGTACGTCATGTCCAGTTGAAGTGATCCTCTTGATTTCACGCCCTAAGATCTGGATAGAAGCATGCCATACTTGGTGGGGACGTCGACAACAACTACATCCATAAGTATACTTTTTATGGGAATCTGTGCAAGATTCACTACTAAATCCTTGATCATGCCGAGACACTTAACTCTTATTGAATCAAACAAATATAAGTCCTAATAAGGTCTAGTGATTTCAAGGCCCAAATTTTCCATGATAACTTTAGGCATTAAATTATGAGAAGCCCTAGAATCTAACATGCAATTATGAAGTAAGTGGTCATGCATAGTTAATGTGATATAGAACAAAGAAATAGAATCGTTAGTATTTTCTATGTGCGGACCAAACATAATCGCAAGTCTTTCATCTTGTAAATTGATCACATCTGCGTGACATTCAGCATCAGAAAAATTTATCATTTTAGCAATTTGTTTTTTATAAATTGGATTCTTGGTAAGCTCAATCAGGGGTACGAGGATTTTAATTTTATTTAGTTCATTTTCTAAGCTAAAACTTCAAGTTGTCTTTTTGATTTCCCTAGTCGTAGTTTGTGCTTCGATATTTTCAGTTTTCTTAGTTTGTGTTGCTTTTGTTTCAACCGTTTTTGTTTGGGCAATTTGGTTTTCAAATAGTGGTTTAGTAACAACTGCCTCATTCATTTTATTTCTTCATAAAAAAAATTTGGTGGAACACTTGTAGTATTTGTTTCTCTGGGCCTTAAATTATATTTCTGTTGAAATTCGACCATTATGGAGTCGACGATTCCTTGATATGCAGAATCTCTCAGATTATTTATACCTTCCTCATTATCAAAAAAGGGTTCTTGGTCTAGATATATTTCATAATCTTGTCTAGTTAAATGAGGTTCCTTGTCATCATCACTGAGGTTGTTTATATCCTCTTTTAAACCCTCATAGTTTTTCATATTATCGCTTTGCATAAAATTTTCTGTTTTAAACGGAGCTTGTATTTTTTGATCTTCATTTTTCACTTGTCTCTGCTGGGTTTGGGGGTTAGGATTTCTCCTGAAATATTTTATAGCGAATGGATCAGGTTTGGCTTGGTCTAGTTCCATTCTAGAGATTTTGTTTGACAAATCTTTGATTATCTTAGCCATGTCATCCATTTTTTCTTCCGAAGACTTCCCGAATCTGGAGGGTCCCGCTTGTTCCCTAAAGCATTTAGGTTATTTGGTTCTTGTCTTAACCTTGGATTTTAATTTACCAGATGCCATCATGTTTGATTCAGTTTCTATGGAATTGTCTTGCATTCCTGTTAGAGTGGCAAATCTTCTTTCTCTTAAAAGTAGGGCAAAGTCGGGCTCAAAATCCCCAACAAAAGTTACCTTTGCCACAGGTTGAGAGGGTTTAACTTCAGATGGGATCTTATGGTAGAGTTTGTTAAAACTGTGAGTAAATTCAAGGACCAACTCAGAATTCCTTTTTCTTAGAGCTCCGAATTCAGTCAGATAATAAAGATGGTCTTTCTTTTCTCCCCACTTTCTTATAAAATCATTTTCTAAATCATCATATGACCGTAGGGATCCTACTGGGAGTCCTCAAAACCAGATTCTTACTTATCCTTCAAAAGTTTGCACTAAAAGACTTTAGTAAACATCTTCATGCTCAATGCCAAGGATATCAGCGAACTAATCGAAAAAGGTTATGTGCTTTGTATCAGTTAAATCTCCTTCTCCCGTAATTTTGGGTAAGTTCTTCATATAATTCTCAGGTAAATCATGAAGGATGGGAGGAAGGACCAAGGGAGCGTATCTGGCCACTACCTTGGAAAAAATACTAGGTGGCGGGTGTTGTCCTTGGCCTTGTCCACCTCCTCCTATGCCTCTAGCACCACCTCCTCCAACAACATACATTTAAAGTCTGGGGGATGGATTTTGTGAAAAAGAGGGTTTTAAAAAAATTCTAGGGACCGAAGTGGTGAAGTTTAAACTTCTTTGGGATGTAGCGAAGGAAAATCTAGAAAAAGGTCAGTAGGAGATAAAAATTCTAGAAGAGGGGGGAAAGGAAAACGTGGACTAGTTTCTTTAGACTTACAAGATGTATAAATAGGAGAACTGGTCGGGGATGAATCTGGGTATAAAATGTGTTCTTCAGGGTTTCAGAGAGATGAAAATTTTAACTCGGGAAAGGGTGAGTTCAACAGAGTCTTAACGACGACGGGTAAAGAGGAGGCTCTTTTGTTTAGACCGTTTGGAGTATCATAATAGACAATCTCAATCTTTATTTCGAGTACAATTACCTCCAGGTTCTCACACCTAAATTCGGGCTTGCTAGTTGAGACCACCAAAGAGGGTGTTTGTTTAAAATTCTCCTCAGGAGTTAGTTCTTCAACAAGAACCTTAGTATTGACTTGCACAACTTTGGGTTGGTATTTCTTACCTACCGATGTAGTAGTCGACTTAAGATATCCCGTGGGTTTCAACAACCTTTCGGGATCTGATACAGGTGTTGTATGCTTATCGTCTAGGTTCTTTCTAGTATTCTTTCTACCGAATGCCAATTTATCTGTGGTGGAGTCACCAAGTGAAAGATAAAAATTTCCTTAATTCAGTATTCAATCTTTGTTCACTATCAAAGATATAATCTTACCTTGTTGTTTTCCCAGCGAAAAACAACTTTGTTTCTCCGTCCCTAACAATGACAATGGCTCCAAAAATATATTGGTCCTGAGATTAAACTTAAGGCTCAAAGGATAATGTCAAGAATTAGGAAATTTTAAGAGAGTGTGTTTCAAAATTTCTTTTTCTACCTTAGTTATATGATAAAAATTCCTTAAATGAAATTAACAGTATAACAGCACATAGAGCGTATTTTGTGTCTGAGTCAAAATTGTAATGTCGAATGGTGTGAGAGAAAACTACAAAACTATAAACAAAGCAAGGAATCAATTACTGAAGAGTCTCACTTTGCTGAGTAGAAGAAAAGAGATAGTGTAACCTTGAATAAAGTATAAAATACAGGAATCCATACAACAAGAAGGTCTTGATTTACTCACAGTAAATGCAGAGGAAAAACTGCTTACTTAATAAATTACTGATGAAATACGATAACAATAGTTGTTGTACTAAATTGAAATCAAACATTTATCAAGGAAATGCTTAAAGAAGTGTTGAGAAATGGGAAAAAAGAAGAAGAACATAACCCAGATTAAACAAAACTTGGAATCTATGTCTGCACTTGTATTAATACTCAATAAGAAACGTTTTCTCTATCACAATCGGAGAGAAGCAATCCTTGATAGATCTTAAAAACATGTATTTATACAAAATTGTCTCAACTCAAAATGGTTGGACTTCTCATAATTTAGAAATAGTAAACGTCGAAAATAATAAAATAGAGTATAGAGAACGATGAGTTTTGTTGGAAATATCTTCGTTTGTTGGCCGAAAAACTTTTGTCTTCTGATCTTCTTGATGTTTTGGCACAATGTCCTGGTCATCAAAGCTTTGTTTCCATTTTTCCTCTCACTGATATTGAATCATGTAGTATCACTTTCTTACTTGCTTCTAGATGTGCTTTCCTTCCCATATTCGATGCATTGGATGCATCTACTTACTAATTTCACTACCAACCCTGAAGGCTCAGTTGTTTGATTGGCCTCGAAAGTGTATAACTTTCTTTCTACCTGAGGCATATTTTCTTGTATCCTTTTTTCTCATTGGGATGTGACCTATAATTGCAAGCTTGGGTTCATTATCCATTTACTTATTTGAGGGAGGTCAATCTGGTTTATATTTTGAATGGTCATTAGGGCCTCTTCCTTGTTCGCTCTGGAATCATGTTGATTCTTAACTATATCGATTTTTACCTGGGCTTAGAAAATATCATTCCCTTCAAAATCAATTAGACCTTTGTCTAGTGATGTCAACGCTTCTAGACAAGCTTCAGTCACATCTCTAGCAAGCCTCTTTCTTTCTATTAAATTTGTTTCCCAGGCCTTCAAAACTATATCACCTCTTATCTGTTCCGAAAGAGAAAGTTGATGTACATTTGAGACATCATCCTTTGATATCAACAGGACGACCTCTTGAAACTTAGCTCAAGTTGAACGAGCTTATCTTTCTTTGATGTAGATGTCTTTTAGAGAAAGGTCAACCACATGGTAGCACTTCTGAATAGTCTCGACCTTCATGAAGAGATCTTGCTAGGATATTTCTAAATTTTCATTTACCAACATTTCTTGAGCCCGAAAAGATGATATCTCTATTGATTTACCTTTGGTCAAATCAAATCTGGCTTGCAATTTCTTTATTATCTTTTTTTGTTGCATGATCAAGCCTTTGTTAGCCTGTGAATTCTGATGAAGCTCTTCTAGGTTAGCTTACAGTTGTTGAATTTGATGCCTGTCATAGACTCTAATCTGTTCAAAATCTATGTTCATCTTATTTTTCACATCCTGTTCCATATTCATTAACTGATCTTGAAACTTCCCTACCAACATGTTTCTTTGTTTTAGCTGCTCGACCAGGTTTTCCACAGACCACTGATTTGTCGTGGCAAATGCACCTAATGAACCTGCCATTTCCTTGGCGAATTCTGAATCATCTTGGTTCTTTCCATCATATCTCATTCTTTGCCTTTTGACCATCGATCCACCTTTCTTATGTGACTCTCGTTTGACTATATCCCTCCTTTTCTTGCTAAAAAAGAAGTCTGAAGGAGGCATCTCTTCGGGTGCAATTGGGGTGAGATCATCTACAAAAATGACTTCAGAACCGAGGTTTCCGAAAGTAGATTGTAACTGTGTCAATGAAGTGATAGGATAACCTATTTCAGTAGATGGTTGTTGCTCAATGGTTTTGGCAGCAAAGGTGGTTGGCATAGAAATATATGTGTACTGTCCTCATTTCAGAAAGGCTTTGAGTTGAGCCTTTACTTGAGGACCTATTGGAGTTGATACTGGAGCTTCCAATTCCTTAATTCAGACTTTAATGTCATTTGGATTTTCCTTATTTTCCTGTTTCCCATAGGTCTCTGTCTCAAAACCCCGAGGTACAATCTCCTGTGTAGACAAAGGGGCTACTGACTCTCCCTGTAATACCTTTGGCAAGCTATTTCGTCTGTTCTTTTGGAAACTAAAGAAGCTGGCCTGTTGGTCTCGGGACAGAGTTTGGAATATGTTCAGTACTTCCTCGTATGACATGGCTCCCCTAAATATTTCATCCCGTGGGGAATTCTCGTGCATATAATTCTTCAAGTTGTACTGAGCCAAGTGGTTTTCCATGATTTTGAGTGGATCATGCCTTTTAAACTCGATGTCAAGCAACTTGAGATCCTCCAGAGCTACGACCTCTACTTTAGAATGACCAAAATGTAACAAGGAGAACATACCAACCTAAAGAGGGAAGGTTGTCCATACCTTTTTCTGGGCCCCTTTCAATTCCTTGCCGATGCCCCCTGTCATGGTTTGATACATGACTTCTCGACATACTAGCTGATTGGTAAAAAATTTGGGAGAGCATGGGGAGGGACCAAGCACCTGAAAACCCTGATGTAAGAAAAGTTTTCTTCGATGTACCAATCTGTTATTTTTCCTAGGTTTACCATGATTCTGTATGAAATTCTGGTAGGTGGGAAAACGTATAGGGCGATATGAATAGGAATGACTACATAATGGAATATTTCATAGAAGAAATCCCTGGCCTTGTCTTCCCACAACTTGGAGTGATAGAAATGGATAGATTCAACGTTGGTCAGGGTCCATCTCCAGTTCATCAGAGGGAAAGGAGTCATAAAGAAAATAACATCCATGATGTATGCAAACATAGAGAAAGGGGCAGGTTTTCCTTTGGACTTTGCTAATTGGTACTCTATGATTTCCTTAGCCAGGTTATCTGATAACATCTTGGCCCAGTTGAAAGAGTTTCCCTTGGCTACTTCGTGCATAATTGGTACCCATGCTACCGGGAAATGAGTGGGGCTCTTTTTCCCGAATATCCTACATAACATCATAGCCACATAAATCATATGGTCTTCTAATGACGTTGTGGCATACATGCCATGAGTGTCAGCTCTGAATTTTTATGGGTGCCCCCACCAGTCCTTGATCAAATCAGGGTAGCTTTTATCATATTGCGTACACTCCTATTTCTCAAACTCCAACATGAATGCAACGTTGTAATTATATTTAAATTCCGAGGATAGTTTATACATTACTTGTATGTGTTCTGGTCGAAAAGACCCAACAACAACTTTTTGAGAGTTGTAGATGCTCCTGGTTTGAATGCTGACGTTCTCTAGGGCCCAACCTATCATGTCGCTATACAACATGAGCCTCAACCGTGCAACTATTTTATGTATCTCTGACTGAGCTATGTCCCTGAGTTTAGTTGCATGATTTTTGCTCACTTCATTATCAGAATCCTCTGGGCAATTTACAAGCTCATGCTCTAGAATATCGAACACTTGTGTCCAAGATTTCATAGTGTCTATGGCTCTTGGTGAGGTAACTTACAGAACATCTGTATTCAGATTTGCACTTTCACTAATTTCTTTAGCCATATTTCGTGGTGCCATGATATTGATGAAATCGGAATTGGGTTACCTATTACAGGGGACTGCATGAGCTTCTTAGTTGGAAAAAACTTGCTATTCTACGAGAATGAAAATTGAATTCAAAATCAATCATTCTTATTTACCTCAGGCGTATTGATTCGAGAATACCTTTACCGATGATAAATTTATTTACCTTAATGAGAAAATCTAGCTGGTGATCTGCAATCTACATGAAAATCATTACCGTTGATTTGTGATTAATGCCATTAATATCGACGGTTCACGATCGAGGATTTTGGATGAAATAGGTTTGAAATTTCCCGAATCGCGAATTCACGAAAGATTAATTACAAGATAATCTCCTTTAAAACATTAATTAATCGTGTTTAACTTAAATTATTTTAGGGTATTCGAACTTTGGGATTTTTAAAGGTAGCTCGAGATAGAATTCCCAAAACCTGAAATTGCGAAATGATTTATTATCGGATAATCGTGTTTTAGTTTTAATTAACCTTGTTTTAAGTTTGAAGGGTTTCATAAGTTCGGACTTCGGAGATTTCAGGATGTGATGGATGGTAAAGGTTTGAACTCCGAAGTGCGAAGTTGTTAACTACATAATCAAGATTAACTTAACTAAATAAGGTTTAATATTTCACCATTTTGTTTCTTTGTGGGTTTGCAAGTTAGCTCTTTATTATATTTCCAAAATTCCATTACCTATAGTGACGTGTCGAGACCAGGGGGTGCCACGTGTTACTTAGAATCGTATGAATCTTCGGATGAAAAGGTCAAAAATGGATGACATGTGTCAACCCAGTGAAGACTCAAAAGGTACACGTGTACTATAACTAGGGCCCTTTACGGTTTTATTAATAGTGATAACACAATTTTTTTGGGTATTGGGAATTTAAACGTTAAGACCTAGCGAAACGCCCGATGCACGAAGCTCTGAAGCGGCCTTTAGTGATTTGACTCTTTAACAATTAGGCGGCTCCAAAACATGGGAAAAAGGGGATTGTTCAATCAACAGGGGAACTTTATCAACAATGGATATCAAGTGCATCTTATGATTAGAGGTAAATTTGATTTAAACCTTCGAACGCTGACTTCTGAGTCGTTATTTAAAAAGATGAAGTTCAAGAAAGTAAATCTCAAGGTTTAGGATTTATATATGTTCCAACATAACCCATGTTAAACATAGATAAATAAGAACACAGTAAATGAGACAAGCACATAAAGAACACTTATATTTTATGAAAGTCACCAACTACGTACAGAACTCAGGCATTCCTCCCAGCCATAGACTTTGTTTCTCATAAGATTTCAACAATAGGTCACCCTGAGCTGGGGCTTAACTCCATCAGGGAAAATGGGTTCCTAGTGACAAGCTAACGTCCGATTCTCAACATAATTTGTCAGTCCAAGGTGCCCGCTTGTTGGTGTATTTAATTGTCTTGTTAAAACATCCAATACATTTAATTATCAATCTGGGGCTCGTATGGAACTTACGAATTGTTGTGCATTGTATATGCAAGAACAACTATTCTTTCTATGTATTGTAGTCATAGTATCAATGATTACATTTGTGGTCGGAGTATAGACAATTCTCATGCTATGTCAAGGTTCTACAAAAATCCACATTTGCAGAAATAGAAACACACATTGCAAAAATGAAGGCATATTGACAGGAAAGTAAATCACTCAAGAAGTGGTGGGCTCCTCATCTCCCTGCTTTCAACCACCTACAAGGATGGGTAAGTGGTGGATTGTGTCAGTCCCCTGCTCTCAACCATCTGCGGGGATTGGATAGAATCACACAACACACAAGGAGATCTAATCTAAATCACTCTTGTAGGAAATGAAATGTCACACTTACATGAAAGGAAATCACACTTGCTTGAAAAGAAACACACAAGTTTCATAGGCATCGGGAGTATGACTCAACTGTCTCCAGCGATGTGCAGTAAAACTAATTGCAGAATTGAAACTCACACCACGCTTGCTGAAAATAAATCACACATGTTGAAAGGAAATTGATTAACTACTTGTTGTAAAATAAATTAACTAAGTCCTCAAAATCAAAGCTTAATCCTTGCCAAGATGATTCATGCTTTTACTCAAACCAACAAATGCGATTATTACGTTAAGCACAATTATTAAATGACATGAAAGATTGCAACCCAATTCGAAATGCATTTACTTAAACCAAATGAAATCCAATATGAATAATTAATTGCATAAATAAACACAACCTCGCATAAGCAATTGAATTACATGAACAAATTGAATCAAGAAACTAGTTACAAAATTAAATTAAATAAATCCTACGTGAAGTCATAATAAAATTACAAAACAAGAAATCAAAGGAACCACCTAAGCTACACAACACTCTATTCTATTGGAGTGGGCCTTGCCTCCATAGAATAGAGTGTTGATATTATTCTATATCGACATCAATTAATTAAAGTAATTAAGCTAATATTAAGAAATAAATCTATTACAAATATGCAAGGAAAATAAATCAAATGAATTAATTAGATCACACGTTATGGAAATTATAAAACTATAATTAAAGGAAGACACAAATGAATTAATTAAATCACACACTACGAAAATTGTAAAACTATAATTAAAATAAAAACTTAAATGAAATAATTAAATCACACACTATGGAAAGTATAAAACTACAATTGAAATAAAAACTCACCGAATTATTTCATTGTCATTCGGACATTGCTCCCCTCCAAACAATGGAGAGAGCGCTCTCTTTTTTATATAAATTAAATGGAAACTAGGAATAACAAATATCTAAATAAAGCCACTTATGGATTTAATAAATACATAATGGTTACAACACTTTCCTAAATAACGAATGGTTTCCATGATCCTAGCTAACAATTAACAATTAATAAATAAATTCCAAGTTTTTTGCTAATAATTAGCAAACAATAAATAACTCTAAGATCTTTTGACCAAGAATTCCAAGATTCTTGGTTAACCATTCAAACTAATCTTATCAATGATTCCAAGATTCTTTCCATATTCAAAATGGTTGTTGATGGTCCTAATCCATAACAGGTCTTGATGGTTGAAGGCAGATTATGGATTTGCAAATCTGTACACGAAGTTTCAACAATGTTGTAACTATGAGTAACAACAAACACAAGTTGCAACAAATCGTAAAAACTCAATTTCTCAAAAAGTATGATCTGGGTTGTTGAGATATTTTGAGGATAGGCTCATATTGACTTAATAATTCCTCATATGACAAATCTCTATGACCGACTTCGTAAATATTCAATTGTAGAAGTAACAACAGTGACAACGTTGGGAGTAACAACAATGACAATTGGTTTTGCAACAATAAAAAACTAAACCACATTTTCAAAGATAAGTGCATAATATGTTATTTCTCTAATATTTGATCATAATTTATATGAATTACTAAGGAAATTCAATGGAAATCACCTTGGTTCTAAATCCCACACATAAACATTAAAATGGATTAATAAGCATTAATACAAGGTTATGGGTAAGCAAGAAGGGATTAAAAATAGGGAAAGAGGACGTAAAAATGATGACAATTCCATGGCCCAACACTATTGCTGCAACTAGCCTATAGTATCTCATTCCCCAAGCACCTGTCACACCCAAGGAAGTGTGCCCCTTCTCTTCTCAACAGTCCCTCAGATGCCCCACTTCCCTTTCAAGGTTACCAACAATAGGCCGAAAAATAAGTCTCTGAGCCCTGTGACTAATGCCAAATGCACCAGGGAACAATTATCAACAAAGCTCTCACCTAGAGAGTATGCACATGGGCCTAAAAGCCAACTTCTTCAACAACAAATATATCACCCAGAGAGTCTGCTCACGAGCTTGACAACCTGCCTCTTCGACAACAAACTATGGTTATAGCACATAAACCCCTTACAATCTTCTTTGTGTAGATAAGGTAATAGTCATCATTTCTCCCTGGACTGACCCCTTCTGCACAAAGAGTGAATAATGACTAATTCCCTTGAATCTCCCCAAAATACACTAAGGCCAAAAATATATATTGCATGCCTTCAACTCGACACTTGTTACCTTCATAAGTAGCTTAAGGCACTTGGCGACTCGTTCCCAACCCCACAAACTTAGGATAAAATAATTATCCATAACTTACACTTTTATGAAAATATTATTAAATATTCCCTAAGACTTAAGTCCCACCCCATTTTCCCTTTTCTGGTGGAGTTAACCCCTCGTATATTTTCGTCTGAGTCTGT
>ML778604.1:411387-424724 GCA_009831015.1 Picea engelmannii | reverse complement strand
TAGTTAGGTGTCTTTGCTTACTTGTCTATTTTCTTTAATAGGTTAGATAGGTGCTTTTGCTTACTTGCTTATTTATTTGCTTTCATAGGGTAGTTGCTCATTGGATGTAGGTTGGCAAGTTAAAGAAGTTTGCTTTTGTCATTCACTTATTATGCTTAGTGGTTTGCTTTTGCTTATTGTTGAACTAGTTTACTTTACATAGGGTTTTACTCGCTTTCTTAGGAACCATCCATCGATCCTTGGCCCAAAAGTACTTAGGTTACCTAGTTTCATTTTGCTTAGTAGGGTTTGATCATTAGATAGGTTTGCTTGAGTAGATTAGCCTTAGATAGTTGCTTTCCTTAGTTAGACTATACTCCTACCAACCTTTTACCTTTGGCATATATTTTGCTACAACTCTAAGTTTACTTACCCCGGGTTGACAATTTAATTGAGGGTAGTTTAGTGTCTTTTTTAGTACATATAAATCACCTAACATTTTGGCGTCGTTGTCGTTGCAAATTTCTGAAAAATAGGTATCAAAGTGACACCTGTAACTACAAGAAAGTAAAACCTGTGTAAAAATGGAGAGAGGTTTTTTTTTTTGAATATGTCCTTGACAAAAAAATCTCTTGGTTTTCAAAAATTCACTTTTAATTGTTAGGAAATCACAAAAATAAAACATGTATAAAATAGGAAAAACATAGTATTTTATTTCCTGAAAAAATAGGCCTCTAAGTAAATTGAATATATACAAAACCATAATTTATATTTAGAAATTGAGAGAGGTTATTATTTTTCAATATGTCCTTGGTAAAAACCTCTCTTGGTTTCCAAAAATTCACTTCCAGTTGTTAGGAAAACACGAAACGCAAATATGACTAAAACAGGAAAAACAGAGTGTTTTATTTTCTGAAAGTATAGGCCTCTAAGATGATAGAATATATCGCAAACAATAAAGTATATTCAAAAACTGAGAGAGGTTATTGTGTTTTGGTATGTTATTAACACAAAACTCCTACAGGTTTTAAAATTACTTTCTCATTGGCTCATAATCCTAGCTTGAAGTTGGTTACTCAAAACTTGCATAAGCACAACGTGCTCTCAGCAGAAGCGCAACGTGGTCTTTTAGAGGGATTTTGGAGGCCTTCCTGGAGGATTTTTGGGCTGAGAGTGGTATGGTTGGAAATTTTATAATGTCTGATACACAATGGAACCATCAAGAACTGCAAATTCCTTCTCCAACCCTCTGAAAAACTGACTTGAAGTCAAATTGTCCAAATGTGTAGAAAACCCTCCTATAGCGGCTGTATTTGGGGAATTTATCTCAAATGATAAAAACTGTGCATAAAATGAAGGAGGTTTTTGTTTATTGGTATATGATTGACAAAAACCTCTTTCATTTTTGTCAAATTCATCTTCCTTAATTCATAAACCAATTTTGAAGTAGAACTTTGATGAAGACAATTATCTTAAAATTTATGACAAGGAATGATGATATGACCACGATGAAGATTTATGACCTTGTATGAGTGGAGGGAGTAGTATTAAAACCTAGACACACCAATGAAAATTTTACAACCAAGATATGTCAAATTGTATTTGAGAATTTTATTTTGAAAACATAACAATTTGACCTAATAATCCTATCAATCACATGAAAGAGTAAATGTGATCACTAGTGACTGACATAATTAACAAATACTAACAAAAGGCTTGGTTTGTACTGGTAGGCATGGTGAACATGTGAATTGTTATTGTCTGTCATTAATATGTAACAATTCAAACAACTGATCCTCTTTTCATAAGCTTGGAATAGAGATGACAATAAGTATTTAGCAGATGTAATCGTTCTGTACTTGTCACAAAGAGTAGTTAAGTATAAGAAGTCTTCTATAGAATACAAATAAAAATGCACAGGAGCTTATAAAATGCACAATGATGTCAGCAGTATATAATTTAGCATACCAATACAAACAACTGTTGATATAATATCCCAAGACTTTGTAAAAAGATAGTATGATGGAATTTTGACAGAAATCCTACTTTCTCTTCTCATTGGTTTGCTATAAAAATGGGCAATGCTTAGCATTTTTAGATCAAGAAAACACCCCCTAGAACGAAGATATGGAACATCCTCATGCCATGAATTAGCAATAGGCTTCTGGGTCTTTTTGCCCGATGAGGCTGCAGGGGTATCAACAAGTTTCTCCGATAAAGGAATAGCTTGAGCATGAGGGTTTGGGTGGAGTAACAGTCCCTAGATCAAGAGTCTTCTTGCTAGTCTTGATTGTAAGATGAGGGTTTGCAAATTGGTAAATGAACTCATCCCATGTTTTCTATTGTTTTTCCAACTCGGATAAGACAAGTAGTTTGATAAGGCCATGGTCAAATAGGTTGTTATGGGGATTGGTTACATGTTTCCTCACTTGGGAAGACATCTTCTCTAGATGCTTCAAGAAGTAAAAGGGAAAGTTACAATGGCTTATTGAACTGAAAGTGAGCTAATAATTGAAATTGATAGGCTTTAAAGACGGAATATCTACCTTCACATGTAATCAAGCTGGTGATGACTATGAGAGGGTTGATTATCTCCTCTGTTATCCACTCCTTGGAGTATCCCTTAGCTCCAGATATGTTCTGAAATTCGGTTTTGAAAACCCTGTTATAACTTGCTCTTGGAAACTGGTGGTGTTTAAATCAATGGTCTCCAATTCTTGGGAGCTTTGTGGCTGAGGAAATTGATTCCTCAGAGGTCACAAACACAGTGAATAGGAGTTGAGGAAGGCTAAGAGCGTTCCATTGTTGTTGATTTTTACACCATGCTCACTCAATCCACTTGCATAGAACATGTAATGTCAAAACCTACAATGGACAGGTTATAGCAAGCATAAAACATGTATTGTCAAACCTACAATATGCATCATGTAATGGAAGATAAACCGATAAAGATTGATCTATTAAGTGTGTGTTCAGTAGTTTATAGCACACATGAGTTAAGCATTTCAAAAATAACATGACTATCAATGTAATGACCTATATCATGGTAATAATACAAAAACTCTTGCAAAGACTTATTTCTCTAGGCAATAATCATTTGTCAGCTCACGAACCCCTCCCCCACACCTAAGTATTGTGACACCTCACAATCAAAAGTATAGGAAACCAATCAGTATCCCCCAATAGCCGAAGATTTATAGTATGTCAAGTGTAGAAATAAATTTCACAAATTGGTCTGATGAGACAGTTAGGAGATTGCCCCACTTATAGGATAAGAGATCATATATATAGAAAAGAGGAGGTAGGCAAGAGAGTTTCAAGATAGTCTTAGAGCTATTTCCCAATGGCAAGTTTATGGAGTTCATTAACCTTAGCTTAACTACACATACTTCATGTCATCTTTGTCTGCAAGTAATGTCATACATCAGGACAAGTTAAAATTTATTATTATTTTTTTTGTTAGATTACCATCCTCACTAGGTAGAATGCCCCACTGCTAGCAAGCTTGTTCAATACTCCGACGGGTTTACCTAGTCATATCATAGGCCGGTGTAAGTCATATGTAAGTGGGATGTGGAAGTCATACATGTGGGATGTGGAAGTCATATATAGTAGTATAACTATATATATATATAAGTAGAGGTGACATACCTACTTTGAGTACTTTCATTGTGGGAGGTGACATGCCTCACAATTATGATCGAGGCACATAGTTAGGTGTAAATTCCTAACTCTTAGTAGCTAAACTTCCAGATTCTGAGCTAATTTGAGATAACATTAAGTAACCCCATGATGGTATTAGTTATTAGGAAAATTACCCTCTTGTAAAGAGAAACTTTAAATACTAGTATTTTGATAAAAATATATAATTATTTATTATGTGAAAATAAATAATGGAGAAAATCCTTTAAAATTATACATAAGGGGGGTTATTATTCACCTAATTATGGAATTATGAAAAATAGGAAAATGGTGGGAGTTCCATCTAAGGGGTGAAAAACTAGGAAGTATGAGATTATAGAATCATTATTTTGCATAAGGATGAGATGGTAGGCCTCTTAGAGATTATAGATACAAGGGCTCTCCATGGATATTTGGAGGGACAAGCATAACCATAGGGATATGTTGCCAGAATTCTATGAGAATGTTTTGAAAGTAGAATAAATTAGTTAGTTGAATTTGGAAGGTAGTTGAGTTATGTTGTGATACAAATTCCCTTGTCAGAGGTGCTTTGATTGCATGACAAGTTTAATAGGTGGAAAAAACACCATTAAAACAAATTTTGTTGTTGAATTCTTTACTATATCTTGGTTGTGATACCACACTACTTGCGGTCTTAGGGAAAGAAGTTTTCCCCAAGTATGGTTAAGTGGAAACCAATTAGCACTCTTTCAATTGCAAAACACAAGGAAGTAGAGGATGTAACACTCTTCAAATCACTAGATTTAGTTTTTTGAGTAGTGATAGCTTGTATTTATTTATGAATATTTTTATAGATGTTTTTATTAAAAATTTGGTACTTATATTTGGTTTGTTAAGTTGGTACAATAAATATCTTATCATTATTAAATTGATAATTTTAGTTACATGATTTTGGTAACTAAGTTTTGATGGTCGGAAAAAATCCACCACCACCAACAAGGGAGGATTATCCAATGAAAAGTCCCAATCAGACTCACTCTCGTTTGAGGTAGCAATCTCAACTGGTATCTGGGACTGGTTGCCACCAAAAAGGGTTGGATACAATGTAATATAGATCTGATCGAAAGTATTTAATATAAGGATTTAAAATATATCATATATAATAGAAATAATTAATACTATATCTAACTAATATATATCCTATATATCTAGGAGCAAATTTCTTTTAATCAAACACAGTAAGAGAAATTAATTATTGATTCTAAGGAATTGATTCAATAAAAATTTGCATGCAGATATATATATACATTTTAAATAAATAGCTATTCATAAAATATGATATAAGTATTCATGTATCCAATAAATATCTATCATTGAAACTAAGACCATAAGGGTTTTTGAATGGTGGATCTTCACCATCGAAGTCAGTGAGGAGGAAAGATGGTGTTTCCAAGTCCCGTGGTGAAGGGATAGTGGATTTTGATCGGCGGTGAAGGGGTGTAGGGGAAACCAATGGAAACATGAGCTAGAAGGTGGTAGATTCCAGAAAGTGGAGAACAAGTGGTGTAGCATTGGGAGTTGTACATGAGTTATTCAATCCGATTGGAGGTAGAGAGGAAAATTTGTATGGATGTTGGCATAGTGGATTTCAATGACGATGTCTTGGGTTTCGAGGAGATATTCCTCTATGAATAGGAATTCATTAGGATGTAGAGGATCATAAGGGAAATTGAATTGGAAAGATCGATCTCGTCAATTTATCTAGGGGGCCACGATTTAGAAACAAATATTTCCGCTTCAGATGAGCTATCAAAAAGGGGAGGTGGGAGATTTAATTTTCATTCATCGAAATCTAATCCACATGTTTCAAGGAGAAACAAGGCTTCAATGGGATCCCCATCTCTAAATCATTCATCTATGGTGCATGCATTGTGCTCGTCATCAATGGAGTGTAATTTTGGTGACTCTTCCAAAACAAGTTCAGTTAATCTATCTGGGAATTTGTTGCAGAGGAAGAAGATAAATACTAAGTGTTGAACGACCATTGGAAGATTCTGCAGAAAATATATCTCTTCACCATCGTTGAAATCCTGGTTAGATGAAAACGAGATGTTGTTGTTGGGGTATACCCTATAATTTCACACCCTATCCCAGGGGTGGATATGTTTTAAATTCAAAACTAAGGAGGATATGTCAGAAATTTTTAGCAGGGTGTGGGGATAGGGACCCTCTGGACTAGTTCTGAAAGAATAGGTGATGTCATTTGATCCAACATAGGATTTACTCCCTTGATTGAAAGTTTGGGTGATTCTACTGAAACTCACGTTGGTCTTTTGGCAGGAATCTATTCTTGTCTTGATTGAGAATAAAATTGAGAAATTCCTCAATTGTAAATCATGTTGGGAATAAAAAATGGATAGAACATGGGCATGGGTCCAAATTGAAGTGGAGCTAAAAGAGGGATCAATTGATGAGATAAAATTGGTGCGGGGAGGTTTCTTTTGGATGCAGAAAATCGACTACTGGCGAGTCCCATTTCGATGCTTTAAGTGCCATGAGGTCAGACACCTTTAGTCCCAATGTAGGTGTGCAACATCACATTTTCCTCCCTTTCAAAAAAAATGGAAGAAAAAATTGGTGTCGTTGGAGGGTGCTCAAGAAAAGGTGGTGGAAAAGTCATGTGGATCTCTAAGTGACTCAAAGTATTCTCATTGGGAGGATCCAGGTGTCCTACCCCCAACTCTTCAGGAACATAATTTTGGTAAGAATATTCCCATTGATATTTATTTTCATGCTCATGAAGTCAAATAGGTCCCACCAGAGGGATTTATTCCCATTCTCTTCGACCCTATCCCAAAGGTTATTTCACTTTCTCCTCAAAGCCTTTGGGTTGCAGGGTTTTTTTTTCTCCCTCTATGAAGGATATTAGCTCTGCTAGAAGGTTTGTTCCTTCCTCCTCCCCTCTTTGGGGGGAGTCCTCCTTTCCAAGGTTAACCCTTCATTTCTTTCCATCCCTTCTAAAGGTTAAGAAAAAATCCATAGTCCCAAGTCTTCCCTAAAATATGACTACCTGTTACGATCAAAGGTTAAAATATGTTTCAATATGGAGCTTGTAAGGGGTTTGACCATGGATAAAGGTCTAGTTGGTCATGTGAGAAGGAAATACTTGATTTTTATAGCTCAAATTAATGTGAAGGAAGAAACAATAAGTGATAAGAAATCTACTATTTTTTTGTCCCTTAGAGTGGGGAAGGCCCATGCTAAGATTTCAAAATAATTGTTCTCTCCTTTAATGCTCCGGGGTTGGGGGAACCCCAAAATTCCTCACCTTAAAAGGGTTGGTTTAGGCATGTCAACTTTTACCATGATTTAGGAAACTGCGTGTAGAGAAGAAAAAGTGATGGAATATTTTTGAAGTTGGTTAAAAGAATGTATTTTTTTTCTATTGACTCTATGGGTCTCTCTGGGGGTCTTCTATCTTCCTAGAGCCCATATTTTTGAGCCCTTTCAACCACTCAGTTTCCCTCTATAATAATGGTTGATTTGGAATACTTGTTCCTAAATTGTTCTTTCAAATTCATCAATGTTTATGGGTCATACGTTGATCGAATTCAATTATGTGAAGGGGTAAGTGACTCAGGTTTTATGAATTTTCCAAAAATCATCTTGGGAGGTGAAATAAATTTTACCCTCTCTTTAAGAGAAGTTTGGGGTGCTTCCCTCCACTTAGACACCCAAGTAAATTTCTTTTCTCACTAGATAGAAAAGAATCATTTGATATATATGGATCCCTCAAAACTATCTCATACATGGAGAAACATAAGAAAAGAGAAGGATGTGGTAGCTAAAATACTAGATAGGTTTCTTATCTCATAGGAGATGATTGACAAATTGTGGTTTTAAAAATCTAGAGTGGTAGTTGAGGGAATCTCTGATCACATGCCAATTTTATTGGAAATCAACAAAAAAGGTTATAGGCTTCATTCTCCAATGAAGTTTAACCACTTGTGGCTTTTGGAGGAGGAATAAAAATGTCTATTTTTGTCAATGTGGATTCCATCAACCGAAGATGATGGATGATATTACATGCAACAATTTTCTGCCAACCTAGAAAATATAAAAAAAGCCACCTATTCCTGTGAAAAAACCTTTAATAAAAAATCCCATGCTCATCACAAGGAGGTGGAAGAAAATATAGGATCGTTTTTGATTGACAGGAAAGTAGGCTCCTTGACAAGTGAAGAATAATTAACATTATGCGAGTTAATGAAAAATGAGGAGGATTTATTAACAAAAGAACAAATCAAATGGCACTTGAAGAGCATAGTGACATGGTTAAAGGAGGGAGATAACAACACAATTTTTTTTCACAAATATTCAAGATACCGAAAGTTAGTCAACACTATCCAAGACATTAAGGATCAATATGGAAGGATAGATTCTTCCTTTGAGGGAAAAGTTGAAGTAGGAAAAGGATTCTTTTCAAACCTTTTTAAAGAACTGGTTGGGTGCCCCATTCATGAAATTCTAAAAGTTATAAATCTTTTTCTGAAGTCGATAATAGAGGAGATTAATGATTCACTTATTGTTGGCCCTTGACCATGTTTTGAAGATTCTTGGTCATGTTTGACCTAATTTTGGGACTTCGACAGGCTGTCGAAGGTGGAGCGCAAGATGAAGTGGAGATTGCAGGATCTCGGCCCCTTTTTGGGATTCAATATTATGTAATGGGTATGGGATGTCGACCCATGGGTTTACCCATGTTTAGGCCTATTTTGTAATGTATAAATAAGTAGCTAAGCGATGTAATAAGAGGGGAAAAGGGGGGAAGAGACTTAGTACACTAGTGTGCTAAGTGCTAGAGCTGGATCTATGTGATCAAGAGTTGTAAGATATTTGTGAATACTGTGTGAGGCTTGCAAGGATAGTGCAAGTAATTGTAAGAGACCGTGTGAGGTCTTTGTGCTATACCCTAGCTAGAAGAAGGAGGACCTGGCGGAGTGCGCATAGATCTCTTGTCTTCTATGGAGTAGAACTTGGATGCTATGTGCCTGTAAGAAGATTGACCAAAGATAATAAAGAAGAGAAGAGTTGGTGGACGTAGCCCCAGGGTGGGGGTGAACCACGTACATGTTGTGTTTCTATGCTTTGTGCGATGTATTGATGTGTTTATTTTCTTAGTGATTTAATATAGATGAATGATTTTTTGATGCTTAGTGCTTAATAATATGGATGGATGTTAGATCTAACTTATGTACATATGCTTAGTTCTTAAATACCTTAGATCTGAATGAATATTGTGATACTCTGTAATAAGGGTTTAACTGTGATGTAACTAAGACTGGATATTGATGAATGATAACTGTTGAGTGCTCTATTAAGTGTTAGAATCACAGATTTGTGTCCCAGCTAAGGTTGCTGACATTTGAGTCCTGCAACCACCCCTGCCTCTACCGCGGGTGAGAATTCATATGCTTCGCAGGTTTTTCCGAAAGGGTCAGTAGTTAGGGTTTTGTTGGTGCATTGTTGTAGCGTTGAACCCTAGGTTTTCCCCTATGCCAACAAATGGTTCTGTTGTCGGGACCTGAAACTATGATTGCTGAGAACTGAGGAAGAAGAAGCTTTGTGCGAAGATCTGACCTAAAATTGTGAAATCTCTGTGCGTAGATCTGTCGCTCTAGTGCGCAATATTCTACTCGATCTGTGAAGCTCTGTGCTAAAAAAAGACGTCTGATATGAAGAAAAGAGGTAATATATGAACACTTTGTGCTCTGAGAGAGGTAAGAATAGTGAAATTTTTTAGATCTGGAAGCTTTGTGATCTGCTGAAGATAAGACTAGTGGAAATTTTTGTTTCTAAAGTATGGATCTAGGTATGTTTGATAAGATTTGTACTAGCTTGAAAACTAGGTCACTGATAGAAGAAATAATATTTGATATGAGTAGATCTGATAAGAATAGTGAAAGATATGTTATACCTATGCATAGAGAGAATGTTTGGACTAACAAATGGATACATGATCCTAGAAATAATTTTTTGCAGGTTGGCTACCATGATCCTAGTGTGCAGTACAGGAAAGGTTGGGGATCATTTAAGAGAAAGAGGGGATTAACCCTTTGTTACAGTCGCAAAAGATCGAGACATCTAGCTAAGGAATGCTCTGAAAGAAGACCTAGTTGCCTCTGTTGCAAAGCTATGGACCATGAAGTATTGGATTGCCCTAGAATGATTGGTAAGGTTGAAAGGATGAATATGAGACAAGAAGACCACGAGAAAGTTCAAGCAACTCAGATTATGGTAGAACCCCAAAAAGAATTAGAAAAAGTATTGCTACAGATGACAAAAACCCTGAATGACCACCAACATATCAACTTATCAGAGATCTTCAAAGAAAAAGAGTGCATTGAAAAAAGAACAGGAGACTTCGACATTGACTGTGTTATGGATGAGGAAACATAGGTGAATATCATGACATAAAGAACTTGGGAAATTCTAGGGGACATTTCTATGATTCCTTCATTAGGAGGAATAGGATTATTCAGAGGAAAGTTGATAACCCTATGTGGATGATGTTGGCCCTTGACCAAGTTTTGGGAGATCCTTGGTCAAGTTTGACCTAATTTGGGACTTCGACAACCTGTCGAAGGCGGAGCGCAAGACAAAGAAGAGATTGTGGTATCTCGACCCCTTTTTTGGATTTGGGATTATGTAACGGGTATGGGATGTCGGCCCATGGGTTTACCCATGTTTAGGCTTATTTTGTAAAGTATATATAGAAGACTAGGTGATGTAATGAGAGAGATCATAGGAATAACTAAGTGCTTAAGTTGGATCTGTGTGATAAATATTGTAACTGCTCTGTGCATATTGTGTGAGACTTGCAGAGCTAAGTGCAATTCATTGTAAGAGGTTGTGGAAGACTGTGTGCTTAGATATACTCGGGGAAGGAAGATCTAGAGAGCTATGCAGATCTCCTGTCCTATGCAGAGTAAGGTTTTGAGGCTATGTGCATGTAACCTATTGAAGAATCTTATAAAGAATAAGAGTTGGTGGACGTAGCCCCAGGGTGGGGGTGAACCACGTATATGTTGTGTTTCTCTACTTTGTGAAATGTGTTAATGTGTTCATGTCCTTACTTGCTAAGTGTTTTGATATAGATAGATAGATATGTTTATGCTTTGTGATAAATGATGTATATGGATGTTAGATCTGACCCATGTGAATGTGCTTGGTGCTTGAATCTGCTATATCTAACCTACTTCTCTATGATAAGTTCTTAGATACATCAAATCTGACTAAATGATGTGATGCTCTATTTTATTTGCGATGCGGATAATGGGTAAATATTGATGAACTATCGGTGCTAAGTGCTTTGTTAAGTATTACAATCACAAATATGTGTCTCAACTAAGGTTGCATATACCTGATTCCTGCAACCACCCCTGCCTCTACCTTGGGTGAGAATTCATCTGCTTCGTAGGTGTTGCCAAAAGTGTCGGTAGTTAGGGTTTTGTTGGTGTGTTGTTGTAGCGTTGAACCCTGGGTGTACCCCTGTGCCAAAAAATGGTTTCGTTGCAATTGAAACTGTGATTGTTGGGAACTAAGGGAGAGGAAGATTTGTGAAAAGATCCAAACTGAAACTGTGATTGTTGGGAACTAAGGAAGAAGAAGTTTTGTGCAAAGATCCACCCTAAAACTGTGAAAGATTTGTGCATATATCTTTCATTCTAGTGCACAGTATTTTACTTGATTTATAAATCTCTGTGCTAAAGAAATAATCTTGATCTAAAGAAAAGACGTAAGATCTGAAAGCTTCGTGCTCTGAGAAAGGTAAAAGTGAGAATGTTTTATTAAAAGAGGTAAGATCTGTAAGCTCCGTGCTCTGATAAAGGTAAGAATAGTGAAAAGTTCTATATCTGAAAGCTTTGTGCTATGTAGAAGTAAGATAAGTGGAGATATTTGTTTCTAAAGTATGGATCTAGGTATGTTTGATAGATTCTATCCTAGCTTGAAAACTAGGCACTAATAGATGAAATAAGGTTTGATATGCATAGATCTGATAAGAATAGTGAAAGCTATGCTATACCTATGCATAGAAAGAATGTTTGGACTAACAAGTGGATGCAGGACCCTAAAAATAAATGTTTACAGGTTAGCTACTATGACCCTAGCGCGTAGCATAAAAAGAGATGGGAATCATTTAAAATAAAGAGAGGACTAACCCTCTGTTACAATTGCAAAAGACCGAGACATCTTGCTAAGGAATGCCATGGGAGAAGACCTAGTTGTCTTTGTTGAAAATCTATGGACCATGAAGTATTGAATTTCCCTATAATGATTTCTAAGCTTGAAGGAATGAACATGAGACAAGAAAACCCTAAGGCAGATCCTGAAATGGAAGAACCCCAGAAAGAATCAGAGAAAGTATTGCTACAGATAAAAGAAACCTTGGATGACCACTGACATGTCAATTTATCAGAGATATTCAAAGAAAAAGAATGCATTGAAGCAAGAATAGGAGACTTCGACATTGACTGTGTTCTATATGAGGAAACACAGATGAATATCATGATAGAAAGAACTTGGGAAATTTTAGGGAAACCTGCTATGATTCCTTCATTGGGAGGAATAGGTCTATTTAGAGGAAAGTTGATAAACCTATGTGGAAATATCACCTGGATATCTATGAATGCCAATGGAACTTCGACAGAGGAAGATTTTGAGATTATTAAATTTATTGAGAACAACGCCCCATTTACCATGCTACTAGGAAAACCTTGGATTGAAATAAATTAGGTCAGAAGGCAAGAAGAAAAAGAATTTTTAGCACAGAAGAAGCAAGAGTTAAAAGATTTCATGACTAGAAGGATTGCACACTTAATTGAAGAACATAAGAACAGATCGAAGCTATTTAACACAAGAACCCTATATATCGAAGTTGCAAGAACACTAGAAGACCCACAAAAGATTGAAGTACCTATTCCAGATAGAGAAGAAGTATCACCCTCGAATCTTAGGAAAGAATATCAACAACGCGAAGTAACTATTGCAAAAGAAGATAAGAATCAGAATGGAAAAAGGCATACTGAGACGAAGCTCACTGGAAAAAAAGCTAGAAAACTTTGTAAGAAGAGAGCTAAGATCGACAAGTTACAAAAGGTTCCAGAGGGAACTTCGCAGAAGGAAAATATGAAAAATTGGAGATTTTTCGGGATAATAGAGCAACGTCACATGGCACTTCACCATGGTGAAGCAATATAGTCATTGGGACCAATATAACCGTTTGGCCGATCCTCCAAACGGGTAGAAAGGAATTTATGGTTTGCCACCAGACCGTTGGACCGTGCCATAATGGATAAAACAGATTTAATGAAGGCTTCTCGACCATTTCAAGAAATCCATTGCCAAGTTATCTATTTATCCCGTCGCACCATGCACCGAGAACACTTTTTCTAATCATGAATTTGAGCCCACAAACTTGTTGATTTTATATAGTGATCATTGAGTTATTTCCTTCTATCCTATTGCAGTGTCTAAGTTACTCCTTGAACCTGAAGATTTCCAACCCCGAGCGTGTTGATACTGAGAGGGGGGTGAATCAGTATCAAGTACAATTTAAAAACCTTTTTCAAATTATACTTAAACCATTCAATTATATCCAATGAGCAATGAACAATAGTATAAGAGTTACACCAATACACCACAATACACCATGC
>ML778604.1:386968-407427 GCA_009831015.1 Picea engelmannii | reverse complement strand
ACAACATGATGTATACTATCCATCCATGGGTGTTGTATCTGCATGTGCATTTTCCTTCATGTCCAAATACCTTCATCAATCTTGTGGTCCAAAACCCATGACTAGGGTTGACATCAATGACAACAACCAATCTTCCAACAGAGTGTGTATGTTAGACGAGTTCAGCGTAGTAGAGAGAGTTATCGAAAAAGTTTTGATCGACCTCATGACTGAACGAGTCATCTCGATGTCTAAAGGTGTAAAAGAGTCATCGACGAGAGGAATGAAATCCTCTCTGTCGACTGCTCGCGGATCAGGGCCATCTCGACCATCAGTAGAAAAGATAACCAAGCATAAAGATGACCTAGAAAACATGAAGTTGATTCCATCCATATTGCTCGATTACATCCCACCTCTCGCTGGTGTGGTGAATCGTGACAGTGTGCCAAGAGACTTGGAGTACACTATGGTCACTGCGCATCTCCCGAAGGGGATACGCACAGTTCGAACAGAGAAGGACAAGATCACAGCGTTGAAGTTCAACGACTTAAACCTTGGAGATTGAAATATATATGGTATGCTCTCCCCATACAAGTAACTAACCAAAACTAAAAAGAAGAACTCGAAGATCATCCCTCAGTCATGGACGATGAACCTCACGCAGTCCACCCTACTGAATGTCAAGAAGATCCCACACTTCGGAAGACACCAGGAAGTCAACACTTGTGTCAAGCTGCTACTATCATGTTACCATGGTAGATACTTATGTCTAGACTACCGCATTACATTTGATCCAATGTTGATCCACAGGATCATAGGAATGAGTATGCAAGGACTTGACCTGCAGAAATTTTATCCAGGAAAAGCCACAGATCACGCACTTGCACAAAAGATAAAGGATACATATGGCGATGTTGAGAAGGGAACAAGAGGCTACAATGTAGCTTCCATCCAGAGTGGCATAGTGCGCCTCGCATGTCAACTAATAGCTGTAAAATTAGTAAGGAAGAGCCGACCTACGGAGGTCACCAACTTTGTTCTTGATCTCGTCGGGAAGTGCGTGGAAGGCCTACAGATGAACTGGGAAAAGTACCTAGTTAACCAGTTGGAGCTAGATTTCCAAGAAGCATAGGATCAAGATTATGAATTTCATTTCAGTTGGCTCCTGGTCCTCATTTCATTTATTTCCTGAGAGATGCAGGAAGGAGCGACCTTCCCTGACATAGAGCCATTCGAACCGCTTACCGTGAAGTTCGCTACCTTGTGGTATTCAACTGATATGAACAAACAATGGAAGTCGAACACTGCGTTTCATACATACTACCTCCAGCTAAAGTGAGCCATCAAAGCCGAGCCTTGCATGACTCCGAACACCCTACAAAGGTTCTGACCACTATTGAAGTTTAGTGAAGATCGACACTTTATATACATTACAACGCGAGTAGATGAACATTAAGAGCATATCCAATCATATTACAAACTTATAGAAGAAGACCTTGAGGATATCACCAAGGAATGGTCCGCTGACCTCCTTATCCCTGCCAACCCCGTAGATATATCTGATATTGACAGCCCAGAGGACACTCATAAACAACAGAATACACTCAGAACCAGTAGACACAAGAAGACTAAGGAGGTCCAAACCTTAAGCAACACCTCAGTGAAGACTTCTTCCTCATCACCTGACCGAGGGTGTGGTGACGAAGTAGAAATTGAATAGAGACCAAGCGAAGTAACACTGCCCAGAGACGAGGTTGACCCCTTAAAGAAGAGGAAGGTTTCCCCCCTGAAACCTTCTTCCTGGAAGAAATTGAAAGCCTCTATGACCAAGATGTAGACTATCCTCACCTCCAACGACTTTGACTTCATCATAGCAGCCCTGAATGATGCTTCACTAGAGATAGCAAAGAAAAAAGGAGCAAAGCAAGAAGAAATGTATGATAGGATTGAAGTCAAACTCCAAGGGGTACAACAAGCCCTTCAATCCAGCCGCGTAGTCTCCACTATGCCTCTGCCATCGGGAGAACCAAATTTGGGAGATGAGCCAACCCAACTCCACCGACTAGCTGAGACAATCGAAGCTAGCCTCTGATGAGCACAAGAGGAAACATAACAAGCCATCCAGGCTTTGATGCAAGTGCAAAGATTACTTTTCGAGCAACGCCGAGCTGCAGAACAGGAAAAGATTGATCTCCAAGAAAAAATTGATGAAAAAAAAGCACAACTAGAACAAGGAAAAAAACAATTTCTCGCGGAGCAACTCGAAGTGAAAGAAGCGGTCAGTAGAGAACTTCATTATGTCATAGACGTAGAACTAAAGGCAGAGGATCGAGTCATGTAGCAAGTAGATAAACTCACATAAGTTATCCATTATCTACAACAACGGATAGCATACTTAGAGCTCTGCGCAGTACCTGATACCCCACAAGATGTAAGGGATCAAAGAGAAGCAACTGCTCGAAGTGAAATTGAGAGAATAAAATCCATTGCTATGGAATGTAAGAAACTCACTGTTCACAGTGACCATACCTACGACCAACTCACTGAGAATCAAGAACTGAAGGCACTAGAGTTGTAGCTCCAAGAGGTGAAGTATCAAGGCAAAACCATACAAGCACAACTGAAGCCCCTGTCAGTTGTGGAAATAATGAAGCGATCCTAAGAGAAACGCACTGCCCAGCAGCAGATCCACACTATCCAGAGCAGAGTTATGGAAGTAACTTAGAGGATTCAACCTATACAAGATAAGGCCTATCAATTGTTCACAGAGGTAGAAGGTCGAGGAGTAGAACTGGAGTTGGTTGTCACTATAGTTGAACAATGCTTTGAAGGACCTGTCAATGACGTAGTCATCCAAGAGTTCGTTGAACAAGAGGCCAAGGCACAAAAACAAGTAAAAGAAGCTCGAGCTATGCTCGAGGCTTTTGAAGTAGAATTATCCAAATCAGAGTGACTCGGGATGAGTCACAGGTGATTGTTGGGGGCTTGTTGGCCCTTGACCAAGTTTTGGGAGATTCTTGGTCAAGTTTGACCTAATTTGGGACTTCGACAGCTTGTTGAAGGTGGCACACAAGATGAAGCAGATATTGCGGGATCTCGGCCCCTTTTAGGGTCCTTTTTGGGATTTGGGATTATGTAACGGGTATGGGATGTCGACCCATGGGTTTACCCATGTTTAGGCATATTTTGTAAAGTATATATAGAATACTAGGTGATGTAATGAGAGAGGTCATAGGAATATCTAAGTTCTTAAGTTGGATCTGTGTGATCAAGATTGTAAGTTCTCTGTGCATACTGTGTGAGACTTGCAGAATTAAGTTCAAGTCATTGTAAGAGGCTTTGGAAGACCATGTGCTTAGATCTACTCGGGGAAGGAGGATCTAGCGAGATGCGCAGATCTCCTGTCCTATGCGAAGTAAGGTTTTGAGGCTCTGTGAATGTAACCTATTGAAGAAGCTAATAAAGAAGAAGAGTTGGTGGATGTATCCCCAGGGTGGGGGTGAACCACATATATGTTGTGTTGCTCTGCTTTGTGCAATGTGTTGATGTGTTCATGTCTTTACTTGCTAAGTGTTTTGATATAGATAGATAGATATGTTTATGATTTGTGCTAAATGATGTATATGGATTCTAGATCTGACCCATGTGAATGTGCTTGGTGCTTGAATCAGCTAGATCTAACCTACTTCTCTATGATAAGTGCTTAGATACATCAGATCTGACTAAATGATGTGATGCTTTGTTTTATATACGAAGTGGATAATGGTTAAATGTTGATGAATTGTCGATGTTGAGTTCTCTGTTAAGTATTACAATCATAGATCTGTGTCCCAACTAAGGTTGCAAACACCTGAGTCTTGCAACCACCCCTGCCTCTACCTCGGGTGAGACTTCATCTGCTTTGTAGCGTTTTTTTGGTGGGTTGTTGTAGCGTTGAACCCTGGGTCTGCCCCTGTGCCAATATACGACTTACCCAGATATCTATGAGTGCCCATGGAACTTCGACAGAGGAATATTTTTAAGTTGTTAAATTTATTGAGAACAACGCTCCATTTGCTATGTTATTAGGAAGACCTTGGATTTAAGGAGATCAGGCTAGAAGGAAAGAAGAAGAAGTCTTAGAACAAAAGAAGCAAGAGTTGAAAGATTTCATGACTAGGAGGATCGCACACTTGATTGAAGAACAAGAGAACCGAGCAAAGATATTTAAAACCATAGACTTGGATTTCGAAGTGGGAAGAACAACATAATATCTACAAAAGACTGAAGTACGTATTCTAGATACGGATGAAGTATTACCCCTGATTTCTAGAAAAGAATCTCACTAACGCGAAGTTTCTCTTCCAAAAGAAGATAAGAATCAGAATGGAAAAAGGAAATTTGAGACGAAGCACACTGGAAAGAAGGCTAGAAAAATAAGTAAGAAGAGAGCTAAGATCGAAAAGTTACAAAAGGTTCCATAGGGAACTTCGTAGAAGAAAAATTTGCAAAATTAGAACTTTGTCGAGATATCAGAACTGCGTCATATGGCACTTCACCATGGCGAAGAAATATAGTCATTGGGAACAATATAACTGTTAGAACGACGACCCGAACAGGTAGATATTCATTTATGGTCAGAAAGTTCACCACCAGATCGTTGGGACCGCACCATAATGGACATAACTGAGTTAATGAAGGCTTCTCACCAGTTGCAAGAGATCCATTGCCAAGTTATCTATTTATCCCGTTGCACCATGCAACGAGAACACTTTTTCCAATCGCGACTATCTAAGCTCTCATAATAGTTGATTTCACATAGTGATCATCGTGCTATTACCATCTATCCTATTGCATTTAGCAGTTACTCTTTGAACCCGAGATATCCAACCACAAGCGTGTATATCTAAAGAACTTAGTGCACTCAAAGAGTCTGTGAAGGAAGTACTCATCGACCTCATGACTGAGAGAGTCATGTTTGAAAGAGTGATGTATGTGGGTGTACAAGCGTCAATGACGAGAGGAGTGCAAGCCTCTTCGTCAACTGCTCACGGAGCCAGACCATCCTGACCATCAGCAGAAAAGAGAACCAAACACAAAGATGACCTAGCAAATGCGAAGTTGATCCTGACCATATTGCCCGATTACATCCCGCCTCTAGCCGACGTAGTGAGTCGAGATAGTGTGCCAAGATATTTCGAGTACACCATGGTTATTGTGTACCTCAGGAAAGGGGATACATGTAGTTCGAGCATAGAAGGACAAGATCGCAACGTTGAAGTTCAGTGACTTCAACCTCAGAGATCGCAAGAAATATAGTATGCTCTTCATGTATAAATACCTGACCAGGACGAAGGGGAAGAACTCAAAGATAATCCCCCAACTGTGGATGATGAACCTCGCGCAATCCACCCTGTTAAACCTAATGAAAATCCCACACTTTGGAAGGCACCAAGAAGTCAACGCCTGTGTCAAGATATTGCTTTAATGTTACCATGGCAGCTACTTATGGCTAGACCACCTTATCCCAATCGATCTGACGTTGATCCATAGGATCAAAAGATTAAGTATGCAAGGACCCGACCCGCAGGAGTTCTATATAGGAAAATCCATAGATCGCACAGTAGCACAGAAGATCAAGGATACATACAACGATGTTGAAAAGGGAACGCGGGGCTACAAGGTAGCCTCCATCCAAAATGGCACAATGCGCCTAGCCTACCAGTTAATATCCATAAAGTTAGTAAGGAAGAACAGACCTACGCAGGTCACAGGATTTGTCATTGACCTCACACGGAAGTGCGTGGAAGGTGTACAGATGAACTGGGCAAAGTACCTAGTTAATCAGTTGGAACTAGACCGTCGCGAAGCACAGGATCAGGGCTATGAGTTTCACTTTAGCTGGATCCTGATCCTCATCACCTTTGTTTCCTGGGAGATGCCAGAAGGTGCGACCTTCCCGGATATTGAACCGTCCGAGACACTTGCTACGAAGTTCACCACACTCTGGTACTCGAGTGATATGAACAAACAGTGGCAGTCGAATATAATTTTTCACACATATTACCTTCAGCTAAAGAGAGCCATTGATGCTGAACCTCGCATGACTCCGAACACCCTACGGAGGTTTCGATCCCTGATGAAGTTTTGTGTAGATCGACACTTCAGATACACTATGAATTGGCTTTGGGAATGAATGACACTAGGGAATTCATTGTCTTTGGTAACATTAATGGGTGGGAGGAATGACGAGTGGGAACAAAAATTGGATCTATGGGAACTATCAAAGGATTCAGACTATGGTTGCATCAAGTCTCATTCCTCTTTTGTCTATGTCCATCACTCAAGAGTTATCTGATATACTCCACTCGATGTTTCTCATTCCAGAATATTTCTTTATGGATCATTTACAATGCGAGCCGATGAACATAAGGAGCAACTTCAGTCGTACTACAAAATCACGGAAGAGGACCTTGAGGAGAACACTAAGGAATGGTCTGCAAACCTCCTTATTCGAACAGAACTTATAGAGATGTCTGACCCTGACAGCCCAGAGACCACGCACAAAGAACATGATACACTTGGACCCAACATAACGAACAAGACCTAAGAGGTCCAAGATTTAAGCAGCGCCTTAGGAAAGACTGCTTCCGTATCACCTGACCGAGGGGGTGGTGATGAAGAGATAAATGGAAAAGGAGCTGAACAGAAGCCAAGCAAAGTAACACTGCCCAGAGATGAGATCGATCCCCTGAAGAAGAGGAAGGTTTCCCCCCCGAAACCTTCTTCCCGAAAGAAATCGAAAGCCACCATGACCAAGATGAAGACTGTGCTCACTACCGATGATTTTGACTTCATCATAGCAACCCTAAACGACGCTTCACTAGAAATCGTGGAGAAACAAGAAGCTAAGTAGGAGGATATGTACAACATAATCAAGGTGAAATTACGAGGGGTACAACAAGCCCTTTAGTCCAGCCGCGTAGTGTCCACTGCGCCCCTGCCAGCAAGAGAACCAGATTTGGGAGATAAGCCATCCCAACTCCGCCGACTAGCTGATGCGGTTGAAGCTCGCCTTCGTTGCACTCAAGAAGAAACAAAACAAGCCACCCAGGCTTTGAAGCAATAGAAAGGAGTACTCGCAGAACAACATAGAGTTGCAGAATGGGATAAGGTTGCTCTCTAGGCAAAGTTTGAAGAAGAGAGAGCCCAGATGCAATAAGAAAAAGAATAGTTTCTCGCAGAGAAAATTGAAGTGAAAGAAGTCATCAAAAGATCCCTCCACTCTGTGATAAGATTAGAACCACAGGAAAAATACTGAGTCATGAATCAATTAGATCAGCTTGCAGAAGCTATCCAATAGCTACAACAATGAATATAAGACTTAGAGATATGCACCGTACCCGACACCCAACAGGATGTAAGGGATCAAAGAGAAGAAAATACTCAAAGTGCATTTGAAAGAATCAAATTCCTTGTCATGGAATGCAAGAAACTGAGTGATCGGAGTGCCTAGACATATGAGAGACTCACTGAGAATCCAGAATTGAAGGCACTGGAATCACAGCTATAGGAAGCGAAGCAGCAAGCAGAGACAATACAGGCACAGTTGAAGCCCTTGTCAGTTGTGGAAAGAATGAAGCGATCCCAAGAGCAGCGCACTGCCCATCAATAGGTCCACTCTATTCAGAGCATAGTTATGGAAGTAACTCAGAGGCTCCAACCTGTAAATGATGAGGCTTACAAATTGTTCATAGATATCGAAGGCCGAGGAGAAAAACTGGAACAAGTCGTCAACGCAACTGAATAGCACCCAGAGGGACGTGTCAACGAAGCAGTCATACAAGAGTTCGTTGAACAAGAGGTCATGGAACAACAACAAGTCAAAGCAGCTCGAGGATTTTGAAGAAAAAGTAGTCAGATCAGAGTGACTCGGGACGAGTCACAGGTGAGTGTTGGGGGCCTATTGGCCCTTGCCCAAGTTTTGAGGATTCTTGGTCATGTTTGACCTAATTTTGGGACTTCGATAGGTTGTCGAAGGTGAAACTCAAGACGAAGCAGAAATCATGGGATCTCGGCCCTTTTTGGGATTCAGGATTATGTAATGGGTATGGGATGTCATCCCATGGGTTTACCCAGGTTTAGGCCTATTTTGTAATGTATAACTAAGTAGTTAAGCGATGTAAGAAGAGGGGAAAAAAGGGGGAAGAGACCTAGTAGGCCATCGTGCTAAGTGCTAGAGTTGGATCTATGTGATCAAGAGTTGTAAGAGATTTGTGCATACTGTGTGAGGCTTGCAAGGATAGTGCAAGTAATTGTAAGAGTCTGTGTGAAGGATTTGTACTATACCCTATCTAGAAGAAGGAGGATTTGGTGGAGTGCGCATAGATCTCCTAGATTATGTGGAGTAGAACTTGGATGCTATGTTCCTGTAAGAATCTTGACCAAAGATAATAAAGAAGAGAAGAGTTGGTGGATGTATCCTTAGGGTGGGAGTGAACCGCGTACATGCTGTGTTGCTATGCTTTGTGCGATGTATTGATGTGTTTATGTGTTTATTTGCTTAGTGATTTAATATAGATGAATGATTTGTTGATTCTTAGTGCTTAATAATATGGATGGATGTTATATCTGACTTATTTACATATGATTAGTGCTTAAACACCTTATATTTGAATGAATAATGTGATACTCTGTAATAAGGATTTAACTGCGCTGTAACTAAGACTGGATATTGATGAATGATAATTGTTGAGTGCTCTATTAAGTGTTAGAATCACAGATCTGTGTCCTAGATAAGGTTGCAGACATCTGAGTCTTGCAACCACCCCTACCTCTACCTCGAGTGAGACTTCATCTGCTTCACAGGTGTTTCTGAAAGGGCCGGTAGTTAGGGTTTTGTTGGTGCATTGTTGTAGCGTTGAACCCTGGGTCTGCCCCTTTGCCAACACTTATTTAAGATATTTATGAAAAGGAAATCCTTTCCACCTTGAATTCCTTTCAAAAGAATAAGATCCCAGGTCCCGATCGGTTGATAGTTGAGTTTTACTTAGGTTTCTATGACATGCTAAAAATGACATCTTAAAAGTGGCCCTAGAGTCTCAAAATTCCGGCAAGATGTTGGGATATTTTAACTTGAATTTTCTATCCTTAATCCATAAGAAGAAAGATTTGGCTCCCTTTTAGGATATTAGACCCATATCTTGTAGTAATATTATTTACAAATTAATATGTAATATTATCGCAAATCACCTTAAGCCTATCCTTAGAGAAAACATCTCGGAGGAGCAATATGGATTTCTCTATAAAAGACAAATCCATGATGCAGTTGTGCTTACTCAAGAGACTCTACATTCTATAAAATCCCAAAACCTCTCTTCCATAGTCATGAATCTTGATCTTTATAAGGCTTACGATAAGGTAAGTTGGACATTCGTTCTGTTAGCGTTGATCCAATTGGGGATGAATTTAAACATGACCAATTGGATATGGGGTTCTTAGAGTCTTCCTCATTTGTTGTTCTTATCAATGGTTCTCCATCAACTGTTTTGAAGCCCTCAAGGGGTTTACATCAAGGGTGTCCATTGTCACCATTTCTTTTTCTCATTATTGTTGAGGGGTTGAGCATGCTTCTTAAAAACACTCGGAGGAGAAGACTTCTAAAAGGACTAAAAATCACCAATTCTAAAATTCTTACTCATCTCCTTTCCATTGATGATGTGATTATTTTTGGTGTAGGAACAATTCAATAATTTCATGCTTTGAAATAAATTTTGGACTCTTTCTGTGTGGCAACGGGAATGAAAATAAATCTTGTAAAGTCAAATATGTTATTTTGTGATCTTCAAGTGGAAGTTTCGAAGAAACTTGATGTTATTCTTCCTTTTTCACACAAAAGCATCGATACATGACTCAAATAATTGGGTTTTGGGCTTAAAACCAACTCGTATCGTCATGAAGATTGGTTATGGATCATAAAGAAAATGCAATCAAGGGTCTTGTCATGGGTGCATCGATGGTTAACTAGAGTGGGTCGTTTGGTTTTGATCAAATAAGTTCTATGCAACATTCTTGCGTATTGGGCATCAATAGCCAAAATTACAAAAGGAATTCTATCCAAGATTAGAAAATTTTGTTTGAATTTTCTATGGGTTGGATGTAAGGATACATGTGGGATCCCCTTAGTAAAGTAGACGATGCTGACAATTACAAAGGATATGGGAGGGTGGGGCATAATTTTGTTTTTGGGTTATCTAGGTATTTAGCGGTAAATGTTTGTGGAGGCTAATTCATAATAAGTTGTTATGGGGCATAGTGATGACTTCTAAGTATTTAGGAATTAAGTATTTTGTGGATTGGATAAGAATGCCAAGAAATAACAAATCTAACATCTCTATTTGTGGTAAGGTGATGTATGAAGATTTTCAATTAATTAGAAATTGGCTAGTGTTGAAGGCAGGTGATGGGAAAAGTATAATTATTGGAGAGGATCCCTAGGTGAATTTAGGCCTTGGTTATAAAAAAATTGACGAGATGATCTTTGAATTACATGATTGTGGTATTTTTCCTTATGGGATGCTCGGTTAGGATATTTTGACTTTATAGGTAGAAGTTCTTGGAAATTGGAAGAAATACTAGGACTCGAGGGTAACAAAGAAATATAATGGGAGAAATTTACAACTCTTTTTCACTCCACCTTTATCAATTTACAAGAGGAGGAAGAAGACGCTTTGTTCTGGGTGAGGAATGAAAAACTAGGAAATTTCACTGCGAAGCTAGGTTATATGGTGACTGCTAAGGATGCTTTCAAAGGAGATCATAAATGGTGGTCGTCCTATGTTTGGGGAACCCATGCCCCTTTAAATATAAATCTCTTCACTTGATTGATTATGGAAAATAAAATACTTACCTGGGATAATGGACTGAAAAGAGGGTGGATAGGCCCTAGCAAATGCGTTATGCATATGGAAAAAGTGGAAACTACACAACATTTGTTTGTATCATTTTCCCATGAAAAACATGTGTGGTTAGTGTCAACTAATGTACTCAAATTCCATGGGCACACTCCCAATGGTGTTCTCAGTGAATGGTTAAAAATATGGAAGGATGTCGAGGAAAATGGGGGTATCATCTCTCTCCCAATTTTTATTTTTTATTTTCCGTGGTGGGCTTGAAATGCATGTATTTTTCAGTACAAGTATATCCCTTCAGAAATCATGGTAGCCATGGATGTGAATTTAATGCAAGAATTCAATATCGATATAAAAAGACACAATACAAGGAGGCCCTAAATACCCTCTTTAGCTGAATATATTCCTTTTTTTTATGGGGCATGCCAGGGGAACCCTCCATGTTGTGGTGCAGGGGGAGTTTTATATACATCTATTTCTCATTTCTTTAAAGTTAGATTTGTTGTTGGTAAAGGAAAAAATATGAAGGTGGAGCTCTCTGCATTGTGGGATCTATTATTTCTGATAAATTCCCTCAATCTAAGGAAGTTTCAAATTATGGGGGATTTGAAGGTGGAAATAGAATGGGTAAATGGGAAGTTTCATATTTAGGTTCTAAGACTTAATCCTCTGATGTCACATATTTGTTCCTTCTTATCTGATCTAGAGTGGTTTTCACTCACTCACATTTTTTTTGGAATACAAAGTTTTTTATTTCTAAGTAAAAAAAAATCTATCATTGAAACCACCAATTCAAAAAAGAAATGTCATGAAAAGAAAGAACATGCAAAAATTTCAACTTACATAAATTTTGATTGAACAATATTACATATGCAAGAGATTCTTGAAATATATATCATGTAACATAGCCAACCTCCTAGATGGGTCCCGTTACCCCGTTATAACATATCCACTACTACAAACTTCCTAAATTATAGTTATGATACCAACCTGTAATGTACCCTATTACCAACACTAACACAAATGATCTGATACCACTTTGTAACATCCCTAGCTTACTGTTGAGCAATTCCACTCCAAAAATATAGTGTGTAGATTATACACAATAACGCTAATCTACGCATAATCATGTGAGGTAGCACGCATGATCCCAAGTTGGATTGTGCCACACACATTTTCCTCTTCAAACACTAGATATAACAACGAAATTAACACATAATACAACTATGTGCACAATCATTCAAAACACACAAGTGTATTGCGCATGTAACCACTCTGAACACATGAGTACTACTATGCACTCAACCACTCTGGTGCCTCACCTAGATTCAGTTCTCTTTGTGCATGTGGATCTACTTACTCGCGTGCACAATGATTCCAGCCTCTAGTGCACATGGAAATTCTAGCCTTGCCTCATAAACTCATTACCATTATTACAAAGTTAACTAAGAAGAAAACTCAATAACTGTCATACTCTGCACGTGCAACAATAATTACTGAATACAAAATCATGCTTACATGTACAAACACCATCATACATAATAATGACAATTAATTATATGGAACATCATACATGAAATAAATCCATATTAGACATCGATAATTATGCACATAATAAATTAGACAAGCACATAAAGGACACTTATCTTTTTATAAAGAGTCACCAACTACGCACAAAGCTCAGGTGTTCCCCCCTAGCCATAGACTCTATTTCTCATATACTTTCAGCAACAGGTCACCCCCGAGCTGGGGCTTAAACTCTACCTAGGAAAAATGATTCTCGATGCCAGTCTAAGGTATGATAATCAAAAAAATTTATCAGTCCAATGTGCTAAACTACTGCAACTAGCCTACAGTCTCTCATTCTCCACATCCCTATCCCACCCCAAGGAGTGTTCCCCTTATATTCTCATTAGTCCCTTGACTACCCCACTTCCCTTCCAAAGATTCAACAACATGCTAGATAGGAATTCTTAGAGCCCTGTAACTAATGCTCAACGCACCAGGAAATAATTCCTAGAAAATATCTCACCTGGAGAGAATGTTTACAGGCCTGACAACTTGCTTCTTTAACAACAATTCTCTTACCTAGAGAGAATTCTCATGGGCCTGACAACTCGCCTCTTCGATAGAAAATATCTCACCTGGAGAGAATGCTCACAGGCCTGACAACCCGCCTCTTTGAAAACAAGGTCTCTGGTTACTAGATGGAAAATCATTTCCAAGTTTTTCTCTATAGATAAGGTAATGGTCATTTTCCCCATTTAGATGGTCCAACCCCTCTGAAAAAGTGAGTGATCCCCCAAAAATACACTAAGATTCAATCATATATTCGTATGGTCATAAATGGACACTTGTCACCTTCATAATTAGCTTTATCCACTTGGAGACTGTGACTTCTCCTTCTACAACCTGCATATGTACACCCTTTTCTGCACTACAACTCATGTTCGTACACTCCCTTATAGGCTTGCAACTCATGTATACCTCATAAACTAGGGTTTTTTTGAAACTCTGATATTTTCTTCATCGACCCGTCTTTTCTACCTCAGAAAATGAGGCTACAACATTACCAAAATATCACTAGATAACAAGAAAAATAAGAAATGAATAAGTGTGTGAATGTATTTGTGAATGGCTCCTTGAGGTGTATTTATACTTGTTCTAGCTAACTCCTTTCCTTAATTTAGGGCTTCTGGTGTTTTCTTGTTACAAAAATTTTACCCATTTGACCAAGACTTATAACCAACTAGGAGCTTCTTTTCCACTCTTCGGGGCTTTCAAATTTACAAGGCCAAATATCTCTAACTGTGAGGAACCACATGGTGTTCTGCATATCACTGGAAATGAAATGATGAATAATATCCATATATGAGTGAATTAACTTTATTTACTCCATCCTTGATGACCAAATTCCATGATCAACTATGGGACCCTTAACCATACTTAGGGATTTATTGTAGACTTCTTCAAAGCATCTTCCCGTGAGGGCCATGCTTAAAGCTACACCATAAGGGGACCACTTTGGTGACTTCTAAAAATATACCCATCACTTCAATTGAAATCAATCCAATATTCATTGAAATCAATGACAACCAACTGTTCAAACCAACTGTCCAACAATCTCCCCCTTTGGCATTGATGGAAACACTTGGGCATGAAAATCCTTATGATCATGCTCCCCATGTGACCATTTCTCCCCCTGATTACATGCATCTATCTATTCATGCCTTACTCGTTATCTCTCTCCCTTTGACATCAATGGAAAAGGGTACTCCTCATCCAGGGTTTCTCCCACTATTTACAAGCCTCTGCTAACTCTACATACTTTTCTCTTCATGGTGCTTCCTCGAGTAATTCTTTGATATATATATGGAAAACATTCAAAAGTTTTGTTACTTGAACTTCTTCAAAACTTTTGTTTCTCTCCCCCTGTCTAGTTAAGCTTGATTTTTTGTGGATCACTGTGGGGTAGAAACTACTCCAAGTTTTTTCGCATATACTCAAAAGGTTCCCTTGCAAGTGGTTTGGTGAAGATATATGCAAATTTCTCCTTTGTCCCAACATACTCTATCTTGATGTTCTTCTCTGTATCATGTTACTGTAAGAAGTGATACTTGATAGGAATGTGCTTCGTCTTAGAGTGAATCATTTGATTATTTGAAATATTGATGGTGCTGGTGTTGTCACAAAGTATTGAAATAGGCTCATCATACTTTACTTGCATATCCTGCAAAGTTTGCTTCATCCAAAGAACCTGAGTACAACATGTTGTTGTTGCAATGTATTATGTCTCTACTATGGACAAAGAAATCGACGATTGTTTCTTTCTTAACCATAATACCAGAAACTCACCCACGTATAAAGTTGCTCCACTTGTACTTATTTTATCATCAATGCAACTTGCCCAATCTGCATATGTGTAGGTAACATGAGATAGATCATTCCCTTTTGGATGCCATAAACCAAACTCTTTTGTACATTTGAGATATATGAATATTCTCTTTACTACCAAAACATGTGATTCCTTTGGTGCTTCCTGAAACCTTGCAATATGTCCAACTTCCTACATCACGTCCGGTCTAGAAGTTGTCACATAAAGTAAACTACCAGTCATCAATCTATATTGTCTCTGATCTACATCCTTGGAATCATCATCCTTACTTAACTTGCAACTTGTTTTCATATGAGTATTGATTGGTTTGCAATCTATCATTCCAAACTTCTTCAACATTTCTATAATATACTTTACCTGAGAGATGAATAAACCTTGTTTCTTTGACATATCTGTAGACCTAAAAAGAAGGTTAAATCACCAAGAAAAAACATCTCAAACTCATGTTGCATGTCTTTGGAAAACTTCTGACTCATCCTGTCATCGTCACTTCTGAAGATAATATCATCTACATAGACTTCAATGATCAATATACTATATTGATCCAGATTTATGTAGAGATTTCTATCTGCATTTCCCTTCCTGAATCCTTGTTGATGTATATACCTATCTAGTCTATAGTACCATTCTTTAGGGGCTTGTTTGAGCCCATATAAATCCTTCTTCAACTTGCAAACACAATTTTACTTCTTTGAAAAATGAAATACTTATGGCTGCTCAATGTAGACTTCTTTCTCTAGATATCTATTTAGGAATGTTGATTTCACATCCAACTGATACACTTTAATATTCTTGGAACATGCATAAGCTAGAATCAACCTGAGTGCTTACATTCTAGCAACTGGGGAAAACATATCTTCAAAGTCTATACCTTCAACCTGAGCATATCCTTTACATATCGACCTTGCTTTGTTCTGGGTAACCTGTCCATCCTCGTTCAATTTGTTCCTGAAGACCCACTTTGTACAGATTACATTCTTGTTCTTTTGTCTTGGAACCAACTATCGAGTGTCATTCTTTTCTATCTTTTCCAATTCTTCATCCATATCTTTGATCCAAAATTCATCCTTGCTGAATTATTCAAAACTTCTTAGCTCAATATTAGTGTTAAGTACCTATACCAAATATGAAAATATACTTCAATAATACCAAGAATAAACCATAAACCATTCATCATAACATGAACACAAGAAATATCCAAAACCCTTGAGGTAGGGTAACACCATATATTAATCCTTATGGAAGGATAAAACTCCTCAATCAATCCTTGCTTGTACAATCACAATATTCTTCACTATGCTTTATTACATTACTTACACTTCTTTATATATCTCTCTCTATCTCCTAGGAACCTTCTAGAGAGCCTTATCACATTTATTACATCCAACTACCATAGTGAACCTTTATTAATATAGTGGACCTAGTCCACCTTACATTGAATGACCACATTCTCATATATTAAATGACTTCCACTAATAATACATAACCACATTCCCATTGGGTACCTCCCTAGGTACTCCATATTACCTCCATAGGTATACTAGATTCCATCCCCCTTCACATGTTTCCTCCTCGAAACATGAGAAGAAACCATACAATATGACCGGCTAATAAATGTAGCCAACTGGTACCAAGTACAGCCATCCATCCATCCTAATGGAAGACAAACATGATGTCCAATTGTTGCATTGCCACCCCAATTTTGCTCTGCATCAAGTCGGGGTTTCCATGGGATTGTTTTTGTAGCTTGAGCTCTTCCCATAGTGTCGGTAGTCCTCCATGCACCTCTTGAATGGTTTCTTGTCTGGTGCCCTGTTGGTGCATAAATGTGTTGATGCACATGCCCTTGCCTTGATAATTGTTGTGTCTCTATTTGATGCGGATGGCGATATACAACAACTGTAGGAATTTGTTCTTTTTTCTTCAAATCTGCAACACTTTGTGTCTTTGAGTCAATGAATTCCTTAGCTTCATGAGTATGTCCTTCTTATAGTTTTGCTTTATCTCTTTCTGTATACTCTGCCTCTGATTCCACTTCAAAATCGAAAATAACTTCTTTGCTAGCTTCCATGGGCCCATCTTTCTTACCGAGAGACACATCCTGCAATGTGATTTTCTTTTTCTTGTACCAAAACTTCAAAAACTTATTTTTCACATTAATATTAATGGTACCCCACTGATTATATCCAAGGATATCCCAAAAAAATATCCACTTCATCCATATCCATAGCATAAAAATCTGAATTCAACACATATTTATCCATGGTAATCTTCAAATCTTTAAAAATTTGAACATTTTCACCCTCAACCCGTGTCCTTTGAATATTTTTTATTGGAACTTGCAATCTATTAACCAACTGAACATTGATAAAATTATGCATGCAACTAGGGTTAATAGAAATAATGATATTTTCTTTATGAATACAACCATGAACCTATAATATAGATTTGTCACATGAAAATAAACTCTTAGTTCTCTCTATATCCTTATTTTTTCCATGAGACCACTTGTCTAACAATATTTTTTCAAATTCTCCATTGGAGAGTGTCATCATCTCCTTATAATCAAGTGATTTCCACCAAATGGCAGCATCACCTTGCAATTTGAGATCTACCCAATGGGGCCAATTCTCTTCCCATGAGGATTTTTCTTTTTTTAATGAACTCTTCAATACTAGGGCCATCACATTTCTCTATAAAATACATTTTTCTATGAAAAACCCAAAAAAATAGAACAATAAGTTACGGTAGAAAATCGCCGGTTTTTTTTCTGGAAAAAACCCTGAAAAAACGCTAAATTTAAAATACTCATAACTTTACTTCCGAACTCCGTTTCGGCTGATTTGTTTTTGAAATTGGTTAATTTTCTGAGAGGAATTCAAATACCAATTTTTCTTTTCCAAATTCAGCTCGTAAAGCTTCAGATATGAACCTGAAGTGCATCGCCCTCTTTTTCTTCCGTAGAAAAAATTCTGCAAAAAGAGAAAAAAATCCTTCCTTTCTTTGGCCAAGGAAAGTGCTCTGATACCAATTGTTAAGTACCTATACCAAATATGAAAATATACTTCAATAAGACCAAGAATAAAACATAAACCATTCACCATAACATGATCACAAGAAATATCCAAAACCCTTGAGGTAGGGTAACACCATATATTAATCCTATGGAAGGATAAAACTCCTCAAGCAATCCTTGCTTGTACAATCACAATATTCTTCACTATGCTTCATTACATTGCTTACACTTCTTTATATAGCTCTCTCTGTCTCCTAGGAACATTCTAGAGAGCCTTCTTACATTTATTACATCCAACTACCATAGTGGACCTTTATTAATATAGTGGACCTAGTCCACCTTACATTGAATGACTACATTCTCATATATTAAATGAATTCCACTAATAATACATAACCACATTCCCATTGGATACCTCGCTAGGTACCCCATATTACCTCCATGGGTATACTACAATAATAGTGCTAGATGTTATTGTTCTGGTGAACGAATTATTCTTCTGGTTTCAACTCCTGCATCTTTATTTCCAATAATCTAATCTGATGGATGATTTTTCGGCACTCGTCTGCTGGGTGTCTTTGGAAGTACTTGAAGATCCTACTTTTCTTTCTCTACTTCTTCATCTGATTTTTCATCTACTTTTTCTTCTTTCACATCTTCTTTGTGATCTTATTCCACCAAATCTTTGCTACTTTCTTTTATCTTTCGTCCATTTGTCTCATCAATCGTCACATAGATGCTTTCTACTATTCTATTGAGTCTTAGATTGAATCATTTGTACACTTTCCCTTGCTTGAGTACCCAACAATTATTCCTATGTCAACTTGTGAATCGAACTTTCCCATTCTTCCATCTTCTCTTTTGATGTAGAATTTGCTTCTTAAAACTCTAAACTGCTTCATATTTGTTGGTCTTCCTTTCCATATCTCATATGGAGTCTTATCATTGTTAGTGTTAGAAAAATAGGACCATGGAGCAATAAAATAAAACAAATGCAGAAACAAAACACAAAACATACACAATACAATAGAGACACAAATTTACGTGGTTCACCTAGTGTGGGCTACATCCACCAGAGAAATTACCAGGTCCTTCCTTTATTATTATCCAGCATATGAAGGGATACAACCTAAAACAAATTCGTTGTAACTTCCTCTTCTTTCTCTCACAGTATCCTATCTCAGAATACAATATTCACCATCAGCCATCACCACAATACCTTTCCCTCATAAAAGAGGGTTGCCTTCTAGGGAAAAAAACCCTAACATAATCTCTATCGTTATATCTGCGACCTTATAATGAACAGTCCAGATTTACAATGAAATTACAATATACATTTACAAGGCAATTTTTCCTCTGGGGGCCCGCTTGCCCCCAGACCCCCCAGCAGGGGGGATAGCCCCCTCAGACCCCGCAAAGGGGGTATCCCTCCTCTATAGTCCCCCATGTGGAAGAGTGTACATACTTCTGGGGTATAAACACGATTGAAAGTAAAAGACCTTTGAATCAGAAAGATAATAAGGCTCCACAACCAACAATCTCCCACTTGGAGACTGATCTCAACAACTCCACCGTTGTTGTATATACTAGACTCTGAACCTTCTTGGACCTGGAAAATTTTTCATCTTCATATTCATTCTTGAAGACCAATTGAAACTGAGAAGGAACTCATTTTCTCCCTGGTTACTCACTTTGTTAACATGTCTGCAGGATTATAGTTGGTGTGTATCTTTTCCAATTTCAAATGTCCATCTTCCAAGGTGGATCGTATGAAGTGGTACCTCAACTGTATATGCTTATCCTTCAAATGGAAGGTTGAGTTCTTTGCAAGTTGAATGGCACTCTCACTGTCATAGTACAACCTGCTATTCTCTTGCTTCTTTCCCAATTCCTCCATAAACCTCTGTAACCAAATCATCTCTTTACTAGCCTCTGTAGCAGCAACATACTCTGCCTCTGTTGTTGAAAGTGAAACAACCTTTTGCAGTTTTGAAATACAACTTACTGTTGTTCCACCTATAGTAAACACATACCCTGTGGTACTCCTCCTGCTATCTTTATCACCTGCCATATCTGAATCAACATATCCTTGTAGAACAGTTTCTGAACCTCCAAAACATAATGCATGATTAGCAGTACCTCTCAAGTATCTGAGAATCCACTTTACTGCCTCCCAATGTTCTTTACCTAGATTATTCATATATTTGCTTGCAACTCCCACTGCATGTGCAATATCTGGTCGTGTGCAAGCCATTGCATACATCAAGCTGCCAACTCTTGATGAATATGGGACCCTGAACATGTATTCTATATCCTCCTATGTCCTGGGACACATTTCCTTAGTTAATTTGAAATGGCTGGCCAAAGGTGTACTAACTGGTTTCGCATTATGCATTCTAAACCTCTCCAACACCTTCTCTGTGTACTCACCCTGAGACAATGTCAGTTTGTGATTTTTCCCGTCTCTTGTTATTCTCATACCAAGGATTTTCTTTGCAGCACCCAAATCCTAAATCACAAATGAATTGGATAATTTCTTCTTGAGCACATTTATATCCTGCATATTAGACCCTGCAACAAGCATGCCATCTACATATAATAGCAAGATAATAAAGCTTCCATTTTCTAGCTTTTTAAAATAAACACAGTGATCAGAATGACATCTACTATAACCCTGTTC
>ML778604.1:359762-385609 GCA_009831015.1 Picea engelmannii | reverse complement strand
TCCAACAATTTTGCATGGTGCATCGTCACCCAAATGAACCTGTCCAAAATCACCTTGAACATAATCTAGAAAATGTTTCCTATGGGGTGTGGTATGAAATGAAGCCCCTGAATCTACTACCCAAGACTCAGAAATATTATCTATATAAAGACTCAAAGCATCTTGTAACACATCACCTGTTACATTTGCTTCCTGATTTCTCTCATGTTGTCCATCTCTTTGCTTCCTTGGAGCTCTGAAGTATTTCTTCAGATGTCCTTTCTTCCCACAATTCCAACACTCTATCTTTCGAAGTCTGGATTTGGATCTGCCCTTCCTAGAATTCCCACGGTTCCTGAAACCCTTTCCTCTATCCTTTTGTCTTCTCCTGTTCTCCATGTTCAATGCATTTCCTGATGTCTCACCTGTGCTTTTCCAGTGCATTTCCTCACTAAGTATAACACCAACAACATTATCAAATTTTAAAGTATTTGAACTAGAGACAGAGTTACTTACAACCATGACCAAGCCATTCTAGCTTTCTGGCAATGAGCACAAGATTAGAAGAGCCCTGACCTCATCATCAAAGTCCACTTTTACAGAACTTAGTTGATTAGTAACCGTATTAAAATCATTTAAATGATCTACAACAGACCCACCTTCCAACATCTTCATATTAAATAATATCTTCATTATAAATACCTTATTGGACACCGAGAGTTTTTCATACAATTTGGCCAATGTGTCCATCAAACCCTTCGTTGTCTTTTCTTTGGAAATATTGAAAGCCACCGACGCTGCTAGGCTCAACCGTATAATTCCTAGAGCCTTTCTGTTAAGAATCTCTCATTCTTCGTCCTTTGTAGCTATCGGCTTCTTTTCTATTCTGCCCAATGGTAGGAGTAGATCCTTCTTATATAAATAGTCTTCCATCGGCATCTTCCATAACTGGTATTTTTGGCCGTTAAATTTCTTGACCCTAAACTTTCCATCTTCCAACATTGCTCCCACTCGAACCAGAAACCCTCTTTTCCTGCGAGTTACCTTTCTCTCTGATACCAGTTGTTAGAAAAGTAGGACCTTGGAGCAATAAAATAAAACAAATGTGGAAACAAAACATAAAAGATACACAATACAATAGAGACACATATTTATGTGGTTCACCCAATGTGGGCTATGTCCACCAGATAAATTGTCAGGTCCTTCCTTTATTATTATCCAGCATATGAAGGGATACAACCTACAACAAACCCACTGTAAATTCCTCTTCTTTCTATCACAGTCTCCTATCTTAGAATATAATATTCACCATCATCCATCACCGCAATACCTTTCCCTCATAAAAGAGGGTTTCCTTCTAGGGAAAAAAACCCTAACATAATCTCTTTCGTTAGATCTGTGATCTTATAATGAACGGTCCAGATTTACAATGAAATTACAATATACATTTACAAGGCAATTTTTCCTTTGGGGGCTTCACCCCTGAACCTCCGCTGGGGGCCCGCTTTCCCCTAGACCCCCCAACCAGGGGGATAGCCCCCCCGGACCTTGCAGAGGGGGTACGCCCCCTCTGCACTCCCCTGCGTGGAAGAGTGTACATACTTCTAGGGTGTAAATACTTCATGGGGTATAAACATGACTGAAAGTAAAAGACCTTTGAATCAGGAAGATAATTAGGCACCACAACCAACAGTTAGTTCTGAGCATCCCTCTGTTCTAAATGTGAACTATTGTATGCACTTCTTGTACCCAAATAAAATATGTCAACTTGGAATCCATTAACATGGTTATGGCCATTTCCTGTACTGTCTTGTTCTTCCTTTCTACAACTCCATTTTGTTGAGGTGTCCTAGCTGTGGAGAACTGACTTTTTATGCCATGCTCACTGTAGAAGTCCATAAATTCCTTTTATGTAGGTTTTCCTCTGTTGTATGATCTCAAACACTTGATTTTCAACTATGTCTCAATCTCAACCACCTCTTTGTATGTCTTTAATTTTTTGAATGCCTCTGAATTCTTGTTTATAAAACAAACTACAATCATTCTTGTGTAGTCATCAACTACTAGCATGAATTATTATTCACCTTTCAATCCTTTTGTTCTTCTTGTTGGTCCAACCAGATCAATATGTAAAATTTCCAGTGGTTTTGTTGTGCAATATTCCTTTTACTTGAACTTTGTCTTCGTCGGTTTTCATTGTAGACAATGCTTGCATAGAATGTTTGTTGGATTTGATATCTCAGACATTTCTCTTACTACTTCCTTTTTGCTGACTTTGAAAAGATTATCAAAATTTATGTGACCCATTCTTCTGTGCTAGAGCCAACTTTCATCGTCCTTTCCTAAGAAACATTTTTTCTTTTTCGATTTCATTTAGAACATAAATGTTACTTGAATTTCTGACAACTGTAGACACTAATATTTCTAATCCTGCTTTCTTTATTTCACATTTCTTTGAATCAAACACAAGTCTATGTCCTTGATCACACATTTGACTTACACTTAGCAGATTGTGTTTCATATCTTCGACCAATAGAATTTTTTTTGTCGTGGCATCTTTGCTTCCTAGTTGGACTGTGCCTTTTCGAATAATTATGGTTGAGTTATCATTTACAAATGAGATTGATCTGTCTCTTTCCTTTGTCAACATCATAAATATGTCTTTATCACCTGTCATATTCTTTGAGAATCCACTATCAACATACCATCCACTTTTTACTTATGTTGAGCTTGTAGAGAAATATTGCATTCTTCAATGTTGAATTGATCCTGCTTTCTTATCTATATCATTTGTGGTTCCTGCTTATGAATGTTGATAGTTTGCTTTGGTTCCTTGGAGGAACATTAAGTATGCAATATTTGGTCATATGTAAAAATTTGTTTCACTTGTAGCATTCTACCTCATTACTGAATGATCCAAATCTATTGTATTTTATGTTTTGTGCTTCATAAGATCTTCTTGGATAACTGATCCAGATTATTTTCAGCACGAAATACAAGCGGAGATATAATAAAGAAATGCACAGAGATATCGCAGATATTCAATAAGATAAAATAAATGTATCATAGATGCAACCATAAACACAGGTATACAGTAATACACGATTTATATTAATGAAAGAAATGTACAGAGACTGTAAAAATACAGAGTGAAAGACTCGCTAGAATGGTGACAGCTTATCTCTGAGAAGAGATGTGACGTCTACTCGCATTCGCAAGAAGATGATTACAATGAGGCTCTAAAGGCCTTTTTAAAATAAACAGGAATGCCAAAAACCCTAGACATCCAAAAACCTAACCCTGGGAGATGAAGCACCAAAAGTCATGTGGGCCCCATTTGGGTAATTTAGTACATCAACTTCTTGGGGTCGTAACTTTTGCATACGATCTCCGTTTTAGGCGTACGATAGCTCGTTGGAAGTGTATCATCGAGGATATTAATTTTGGGGGCTTAATGATGCCTTTGATTACCATTGAGAAACTCTATCTCAAAAAACCTTCATTTAGGCCTTCAAAATGGCCCCGGAAGTTAAAACCTGCTAAAAATAGTAAATTGTCAAAATTGTCAGAAAACTATTTTGAGCTAGTTGGAAAAGGTGGGTGGCCATGGATATCCACCTAGATCAATCATACCTCCTTAGGAAGAAATGGTATCCATTACATTGATTTCCTGGGGGAGAGGGAAAAGCGTTTGTTGGATCTGCATCTTGGTGAGTTGCTTGTATTGCTAGAGACATCGCGCTCCTCAGTTTGTGGAAGTATGTCAAGAACCTGTTGAGGCTGAGGTTATTCAACAAGTCGAGATACATGAGAGGACGATGTGAAGAAGGAATATTTTTGATTTGCTGCAGCCTTTCCGACTTGCTTCTGTTGGATAGAAGGTGCTTGAGGTGAGGTTATAGTGGTTGCAGTGTCCTTTTGTTCTCCTTTTGAATAGATTGTGAAGAAGCTGAATTTTGCAGTATGAGATAGTACCTTGCGACACTTTTTAGGTGGAACAGTGGTCAGAACTGCCTCTTGTATTCTGTAGAGGTGACCCCTAGAGAAACAATGACACTGCAGGGTCGAGACTCATAAACAACGTGGTGCTTCCACATATATGGTTGGCCCAAGAGAACATCACATACATATAGTGGGGAAACATCATATAATACCTCATCCTTGAAGGGTTGGATTCCATATGACAATCGACATTGCTGGCTGACACGAAGATCTCGTCCTTGGTGAAGCCACCCGATGTTGTATGGCTGCGGGTGTGGTGTTGTCGACAATACCAACTGCTTGATGACCTCTGCTGAGATGAGGCTCTTCTGGCTTCCGCTATCAACAATAAAATGTAGCGGGGTCCCCTTCACCCACATCTGTGAATGAAAAATTGCTCCCCCTCTTCAGGACTTGTTGGTTCTTATGGTTGAATTGTTGCGGTCGCGACAATAGCAATGGGGTCTGCGTCAATGATCTGTCCTTTACTAGTATTTTTAGAATCAGTTTCTGAATCAGGGTTCGGCTCTTTGTCTTTGATCTCGACCACCAATGAATGTTTTGAGAGACATTCATCGGTGTTGTGCCAGGAGATTTTGTGGAACTCGCACCATTTTTCGATGTCCTTCTTTGTCTTCCCATGACCCTTCTTTTCCTGTGTCTTAGACTAGTTTTTGGGAGACTGTTTGTTAGGGTCGTCTTTGTCATACTTCGGTTGTTGCGGATTTGCAGACCTGAACTCCCGTTTGTTCTGGTGCTTAAATTTTTTCTCGATTTTAACAACATATCGATAAGCAGCGCTAAGTGATGAGATGTCCAGAAAATCCATTTCAGTTTGGATGTGTCTGTGTAGAGCCCCACGGAATTTCAGAACCAAATGTCGCTCGGATTCTTTGATACCCAGCTTGGTCCACAAGGTATGGAAGGTATTGGTGAACTTCGGAACTACTTGGCCCCTCTCTTGCCGCAGTGTGGTCCATATCACGTATTGGTCCTCATAGTTGCCAATAGGGTAATACTGTTCCTTTACCGCATCCACAAAAAAATCCCAAGTGGGATCGGCCCCGTATATTCCAAACTCCTCTGTGCTCCGAGTAAGTTTACCACCAATGTTTGACATGAGGGAGAGCTTTAAGGAGTGGGAAGGTGATCTTTTCTTTGTCAGAAAAATTGTGAACAGAGAAATAACCTTCCAGGAGAGTTAACCATTTTTCTAGGGCTTCTGCATCTATCTGTCTTTCAAATACAGGAATATCAAAATTAACTTGTACCTTGAAAGGAGAGGTTCCTCCAAAGTGGTCGCTTGATGAATATGTGCATGTTGTTATTGACAGACACTGAAGGATGTGGGCAAAATTATCCATCATTTCATTCCTCTGTTGCGTGAGAGCTTGCTCAAGCAACAGATTGGTAGGATCATCTGCTCCGTCATTTTTATTTTCTTCTGCCATTGAGGGTTTCTTGGGTGTGCAAGAGAGATTTTCTTCAAGAGAGACAATCTCAAGACCCAACTTTCTATACTCATACCTCGTCGGGGACATGCACTGAAAAAACGATCAAGAGCAGCCTACTCTGATACCACTGATCCGGATTATTTTCGGCACAAAATGCAAGCAGAGATATAATAAAGAAATGCACAGAGATATCACAAATATTCAATGAGATAACATAAATGTATCATATATGCAAATATAAACACAGGTATACAGTAATACACAATTTCTATTAATGAAAGAAATGTACAGAGACTATAAAAATACAGAGTGAAAGACTCGCTAGAATGGTGGCAGCTTAGATCTAAGAAGAGATGTGACGACTACTTGAATTCACAAGAAGATGAGTACAATGAGGCTCTGAAGGCCTTTTTACAATAAAAAATAATGCCAAAAACCCTAGACATCCAAAAACCTAACCCTAGGAGATGAAGCGCCAAAAGTCATGTGGGCCTCATTTGGGTAAGTTAGTACATCAACTTCCTAGGGTCGTAACTTTTGCATACGATCTCCGTTTTAGGAGTATGATAGCTCATTGGAAAGGTATCATTGAGGAGATTTATTTTGGGGGCTCAATAATCACTTCAATTATAATTGAGAACCTTGATCTCAAAAACCTTCATTTAGGCCCTCAAAATGGCCCTGAAAGCTAAAACCTGCTAAAAATAGTAAATTGTCGAAATTGCCAAAAAACTATTTTGAACCAGTCGAAAAAATGTGGGTGGCCACTGATATCCACCTGGATCAGTAACTCTCATCATTTCTTCTATTCTTTTTATTGTCTCTACAATTCACAACTTTGTGCCCAAAATTATAACATGGATAACATGAATCGAGAAAAATAGTTTGATACCTGGGAGTGGAATATTTTTTGAATGGTGTCACTCATTTGAATATTTCTTCTTATTGAGTTATTTCTATAGCTGGTTGCTGCTGATATTGACTTCTGAATCTTCTAGGTGGTGTTGTGTCTCTGTAATCTTCCCCTTGAGTTTTCGTGTCTTTTTCTTTCGAGGGATTGTTGACCCAAAAATATGCTCTGGGATCAACATGGTGTTTTACACAGTTACTTATCCATAAACTCCCATTGATGCTATGGTTCCAATCAAATATAGTGGCGGGGGTCATAGTTACTATGGCCTCTACCCTTGAAAGAGTATCAGTGGGTTGCTTTCAAGGATTTGTGGGCCTTCCCATGACATTTCTTCATCATGTCAAGGCTATTTGATTCAAGGAATAAAACACTTCCAAGTGGTAGGGATCGGGACAATATTTTCAATGGGATATCATGAACTTGATTCCGAGTTAGTATGACCCCATACGAGGCACGCGAAGTCAATGCCACCCAAACGGCAAAAACAAATAGCTGTGACTTCCTGGTCTGATTCTGTTCATATTATGATATCAAAGGGGAAATAAAACCCATGCATGGTGTAGGGAAGTGTGAGACCTTTCCAACGGTGTATCCCATGCTTGGTTTCAACCCCCAGTCGGTAAGAACGATCCTTTGCAAGTTTATGACCATTTTTGGACACCAAATTGGTTGCATTGATTCATGATTTAAAATTGGTGGGTAAAGAGTTATAAATCAGATATTCAGCTATTCCACGCTGTAATAGACTCTTACACCTTTCCAACGACGTCTCATTTTCCTCATTCTGACTTCAGATAGCCTGGTTAGAGCTGTCACAAGTTGGCCAATAATTTTAGGCAAAAAGGGGTCTACCAGCTCGCATGACAGGGTTCCATAATAGCTAAGATAGACATAAATGACCCTGGCACAAAATTATATTGTCACCTCGTCAAATTACTCGTCGATACCTTTCCGATGGTAACTCATTTGCCTTGATTGGATATTGTATGATGATTTGGCACCTTTCGCAAGATTAGGTGTCATGTGGGCCCACCAACAAGTCAAGGGTTTTTAAGTGGCCACTGTTCCAGGCCAAATTTGAGGGCTGAGGTTGCATTATCTCAAGTTGGTGATGACATATTCCTGATTTACTCGTCAATACCTTTCCAACGATGTGACTTGCGTCCGATTCCGACTCTGTCTCTCCAGTCAACATTTTTGGGCTGAGTCAGCTGCAGCAGAGTCAAAGTCAAAGTCAAAGTCAAACTTTGACTTGCACATATTTCCAAAAATATTAAAAAATTAATAAAATATTTTATTAAATATTTTCAGAAAAATTGGAAATTTGGGGAATGGGCACGTAGCCTCATGCAAAATCGGGGAAAATTGGTTTTTTTGAAAAAAAATAAAAAAAAATCCCCTTCTCTCTCCCAAACCATTTGGACAGTTTGGCTAGAAAGGGGAGAGCTCTGCAACAACAGTTCATGGCAGCAGAGGGAGGTTTTGGACAACAGCAATAACTCAGCAGTGGACAACCAGCTTCCATGCTGCCATCTCCAACAGTTGGCCAGGTAATCCATTAATGCCATTTCCAAAAAACCAATAAGATATGTTGTTGGTTGTTTTGAGGTTCTGCAAGAAGAAATTAGTTTTTGTTTGCCTGTTTCAAAGATGAGATTGCTTGCTGGTTCAATCTGATGGATTAATGGCTGAGTTTATTAAGGGTTTCTGTGTGCTGAAAGATGCAAAGGAGAGGGGATTCGAACCCCTCTTGGGCATCTTGCCCAAGCCTCCATGGCTCCTTTAAATTTTGAATTGTAAAGATATCTATTGGAGGTTGTAGGCCTGGGCATGTCACTAAGAAGCCCTGGGATTTGAACCCAAGCCCTCCTGTTTTACTTTGCCCAAGAAACTCAAGAAATTACCCAGAAATTCAAGTGGAGGGTAGGGGGTTTGAACCCAAAACCTCCCCTCCATTTTGCTGGTGAAAACACCCACTAGGCCTATAGTTTTCAAATTTTAATTTGGGGTGGCTAGCCACCCGTCCACCACCTGGGCGCCACCACCACCACCTCTGCAGTTCGGCCCCTTTCCCCCCTAGTTTATCCTCCATGTCCTCCTTCCCTTCCACTCACGCGCACACCAGCCACCGCCGCTCCCCCCGCGCGTGCTGCTCCTCCTTTGCTCCACCCTCTGCGCACGCGTCCTCCTCTCCTGCGGCCTCCAACCCCACAACCACCACCACCTCGGCCTCACCTCCTGTGCCCACGCCATCCACCTCTTACCTCTTTCACCTCCTCCTTTCCATCTCCCTGCACTGCTACTCCCTCTCTCCCTACCCCTCTCCTCCTCCGTTGCTGCACCCTCTACCTCTGCATGCATCCCTCCTCCACTCCTCTCGTGCTCCCTTTCGCTCATGCGCACGCCCACCAGGCCTAAACCCTGACCACCTCCCATTTCCCACTCTGTGCGCGCCCCAATACCACTACCTCCTCCCCCTACCTCCATTTCGCCTCTCGACCTCCCTCCTCTCCTCCATATCCTGTCCCCTCTCCCACAACCTCCTACGCCCTCGACCCTCACCTCCTACCTCCACCTCTGCTCCCTCCATCCCTTCGCGTGCACCACCTCCCCACGCGGCCACCTCCCATGGTTCTCCACCACGCCCACCACCTCTCGCCGCTCCCCAAATCCCCGTGGCCCCTTTGGCGCTTGGGCCCGATCACATGGGTGACTAGGGGCATCGGGTAAACCCTTCCCCCTTTGTGTGTTAATTTTTTAATATAAATTTTAATTTTAATTTATTTTTTGTATAGTTTTAATTTTATAAATTAAATTTGTTTTTTTTAATTTTAAATTTATTATTTGTTTATATATATATATATATATATATATATATATATATAATAAAATTATTATTAAAAATTATAATAAACATATAAAATTATTAATAAATTTTATTTATATAGTTCACACTATACATTAAAATTTAATTCCCCCCCCCTAAGGGTTTGTTATCTCCTAAAATAGAACTGTCATTTTGTCAAATTTTAGGTGATAGGAAGAGGTCCAAAAATTTATTTCTAAATTTGGTATTCTCAAGAAAAGGCGAGGATCTCAGGTTTCAGTGGTTTAGGCGGGCCTGAAAAGTGCTCATTAACCACAGAAAGCAGAGCTTTCGGTAGTTAACAGGCTAAATTCGGGTCTAGTTTAACTACCGAAAGTGCCAAAGCTGAAAAGCAGCTAACTGTTTCATCACACGCTCGAATAAATGGAATAAAACAGGTGTTAGCTTTCTAGCTGGTCAAAGTCTTTAACACACCAAGTTATCAGGTCAAACAGAGCCACATCTAAGCCACGAATTATGTAAATCAAAGCGTCAGCCTAGCATGCACTACAATTCATCAATACGCCGAGAGTGGTGGCATTTGTAAACGGCTATTTCATCCACACATATCGGGATTGTGTGATACGTCCCGTAAGAAATTGAAGACAACAAAAAATGTCCATATCGTGAGCAAGACATGCAAGATCCGAACATATCCACTGAGATGCCAGGAGCAAGGCGTTATTGAAGAGATCGAGGTCTTTCACAAAAATCAGAGCTTCCAGCATGTCGAGTTTTGGAAGAGTTTGATTTCGTAGACAAAGAATGTGTGGGCAACAAATTTGGTTGAATGATCAAGGTTCTTGATTTGTTTTTCATGAAGGACAAGGATTCGTGGAATAATAGACGAGTCATTGCGATTATCATGCAAATTTAGTTGCTACAGATCCATTTTTTGAAACTTACAGGTTTCAGTAGCTAACAGGCCCAGATGTTTATCTCTTAACCACCGAAAGCAGAGCTTTTCGGTGGTTAACAAGCCCAGATTTTTATCTCTTAACCACCGAAACCTGTACATGGCAACGAGGTCATATTTTTACACAGATTTGACTTTTTATCAACCAAATCTTTCGAGGTTGGTTTCTAAAGATGCATAATAATTAAATACATCAGATTTAAGGTTTTATATTGATGTATTTAATGTTTAAGAAGGTGGAGAAGTGAAAATGGTGACCTAGTTGATGAGCAAAAAAACTGTCTTTTTGCTGAAGGTGGCAAATTTGAATTTCCTATGAGGATTCATCAGCCTTGGAAGACTTTCTACATCTATCAAAGAGTTTAGAGGATATAAAGGCTATCAAGATAGAGTTTGACACCTAAGATAGGATATTTTGTTTTGACTTTCCATTTTTATAAGTCTAGATCCATTTTTATAGGATCTCATCCTACACTTGTTTGGTTTGACTATTTTAGGCAAATCTGATCCATCTTTCAAGGATCTAGATTTCATCTTGTAAGGCTATAAAGCCAAAGACATTTGAAGCACCAAGGGGGTTCGACTTTGGAGACTTTTTTCATATTATGTACTCAAACTTCTCATTTTCATATTGAGTAATACAAGCTTCTTTTGCCATAACTTGTTCATATTTCATCTTCTTATCTATTCTATACTTGCACCTGGATATTATGTTCATGTTGTTATGCTTCTTTATGCCCGATAACTGTCATCTTATCATTGCATTCATAAGTCAAACTTTGCAAGTATTCCTATGATTATTGTAATTGTCCATTCATATATGCTTTATATGTGATTCTACTGATATAATAGTTATTTCTCCATACATCCCTTTATTTGTAAACTCTTTGAACGTTTGTGGTTGAAAGCCTTGTCCATCTAAATGTGTTCATGCATGTTTTGAGTGAGAAATGATTCAGTCCTCTGACTTGATCCAAACCCACACTTATTATTGAGAAAACAGTTACCAAAAGATTAAGTTACCAGGCATCTCTGACTTACAGCATAGGAGAGTTTCCTGGAGTGATAACAAATTGGCGCCGTTGTTGGGGAGAGGAGATCGAAGCTCATCTTCCTTGGGAGACGACAAGATCCAACTTTGATGATAGACAAAGCTTGGACATCATTTGTTTGTAATTATCTATCTGGCGACTCCATGAAGGACAGATTCAGTGGCGACTCCACAATAATCAAATGTCAAAAGCGTTTGCAGCTCTTTTGGCTCGAAGGTTTGCACCTCTTAACTTCTCAACAGTTCCTGGTTTCCCACATCCAATTCCTTCTATAGATATTTGGGGAGATCACCTTCCAAGATTTGCAGAAAAGAAAGAAGATAATCCTTCAGATCATCTCATCAGATTTCATCAATGCATGGTTCAACTAGATATATATCATGAGGATGTGCTCATGAAGATGTTTGTCTTCTCATTAGAAGGAGATGCTCACGAATGGTATCGATATTTACCTCCTTCTAGAATATATTCTTTAAAAGAGTTTCATAGAGTATTCCATCAGCGATGTGAAAGGTATTTTTCTAGGGAAATTCTTCTTGAGGGTTGTTGTGAAGAATTTCATTCACATATTCAAAATGTTTATTCTTCTAGTTGTGAACATGAAATTCTTTCTATTATTGTTGTTCAAGAGGAAGATCTTCAAGATAGAGTTGATGTGAATATTGATGATTGTGTGATCGAAGATTCTCGGGATTGTTCTTCTTATGTACGTACTACTTTAAAAAAAAATGAAAAGGATTATAGGGTAGGGGAAGAAGAAGATGAATTTTCAGCTGAAAGTCTCTTTAAAGAATGTCGTGATGAATTTGAAAAACATGTTCAACAGGAAGCAATTGATTCTTCTGTTTGCAGAGATGAAAGTTATGTTGTTAAGGAAAATCTTCATGATACAAATGGTTATAATGAGAATTATATATCTGTAGATGCATCAGATCTTATCTCTGTTGCACATGTTGCCTTTGATTTGTATGAAGAATCAGTTATAAAAGAGGATTGTTCTCAAATTTTTGAAGAGGTTTCTTATGACATTTTTTCGCCTGTGACTGATGAGAAGGATTTGAAGATTGCTTGTCTTTCTTTGCCAGATATAGAGGTTTTTTGTTCACCTATATTTGATAAGTATGCAAACGAAGGAGATCAGATTTCTATATCAAATGATGTTGATTTGAGCAACAACCAACCTATATATGATAGCTATGGATCTGATCTTGAAGAGCCTTTTTCTTTGCCTATCGAAGAACAACATCAAGTTGCAGTCAACCATTCAGTTTTCACAGCTGATGTCCTTTCTCTAGAATTATGTCATGAATATGATTTGTTTCATCAAATTAATGGACAATATGATTGTGTTGAAAAATCTGTGGTTGAATATGATACTTTTCTGAAAGATTCAAAGGTTATGTCTTTTGAGATTCCAGATGATAAAGAGTAGATTGCATATGGCAATAGTCCTAGATCAGATCAGGAACATCATGGAACTAGTACAGGAAAGCAAATTTTCGACTTTAAACAGCAAGGTATTGTCATACATAAATTTTATGATCCAATTGCTATATGGATGGACTCACAGTTTTCAGCAATGTCATATATTACAAAGTTTGGCATCATGGTTTGCAGCAGTGAACATGAGCCGGTTGCATTTCTCTTGTGGTATATTTTGTTCTCCTTCCATGTTCCTTGTTGTATACATAAAGATGGTTCAAGCAATTTGCTGCTTGAATTATTTTTCTGGAAATTTATATATACCCGAAACATGTATTTGTAGCAGTTAGAGTAGGAGTATATAGGAGAATAAGCTCTTCATCTGAGAAAGTAGATTCTTTCAGTTATTGGTTGTTGAATAAATAGGCAATCTATAGGAAAGATACAAGTTTTCAGGCTATAGGTTTGCTGAAGAAAAGCTGCACAGGTTAGATGATTCCATGCCCAATGCCAATGGTAGCCAGATGACTCCATGCCCAATGGAACTGCAATTTCAAAGCTATGCAAATATTGTTTTCAGATTTTGGTTGAATAAGTAGAGCAGGCTACCAATTGCATAGGCCACATGACTCCATATCCCAACTGATAAGGTGACTGGAACTACTTGTTCTTGGAACCTCACTGGGAGGATTTCATCCCCGAGTAGGAGCCAGATGTTATCTCCTAAAATAGCACTGTCATTTTGTCAAATTTTAGGTGATAGGAAGAGGTCCAAAAATTTATTTCTAAATTTTTATAGGCTTGTTAGAGAACCTATTTTCTGAAAATAAACTTGGAACAAGCATTGAATTTGGTATTCTCAATAAAAAGAGAGGATCTTAGGTTTCGGTGGTTTAGGCGGGCCTGAAAAGCGCTCATTAACCACCGGAAGCAGAGCTTTTGGTAGTTAATAGGCTAAATTCGGGTCTAGTTTAACTACCGAAAGTGCCAAAGATGAAAGGCAACTAACTGTTTCATCATGCGCCCAAATAAATGGAATAAAATAGGTGTTAGCTTTGCAGCTGGTCAAAGTCTTTAACACGCCAAGTTATCAGGTCAAACAGAGCCACATCTAAGCCACGAATTATGTAAATCAAAGCGTCAGCCTAACATGCACTACAGTTCATCAATACGTCGAGAGTGGTGGCGTTTGTAAATGGATATTTCATCCACACATATCGGGATTGTGTGATATGTCCCGTAAGCAATTGAAGACAACAGACAATTGTCATATCGTGAGCAAGACATGCAGGATCCGAACGTATCCACTGAGATGTCGGAGCAAGGTGTTATTGAAGAGATCGAGGTATTTCACCAAAATCAGAGCTTCCAGCATGTCGAGTTTTGGAAGAGTTTGATTTCGCAGACAAAGAATGCGTGGGCAGAAAATTTGGTTGAATGATCAAGGTTCTTGATTTGTTTTTCATGAAGGACAAGGATTCGTGGAATAAAAGACGAGTCATTGCGATTCTCATGCAAATTTAGTCGCTACAAATCCATTTTTTGAAAGTTACAGGTTTCGGTGGTTAACAGGCCCAGATTTTTATCTCTTAACCACTGAAAGCAGAGATTTTCGATGGTTAACAAGCCCATATTTTTATCTCTTAACCATCGAAACCTGTACATGGCAGCGAGGTTATATTTTTGCACAGATTTGACTTTTTCTCAACCAAATCTTTCGAGGTTGGTTTCTAAAGATGCATAATAATTAAATACATCAGATTTAAGGTTTTATCTTGATGTATTTAATGTTTAAGAAGGTGGAAAAGTGAAAATGGTGACCTAGTTGATGAGCAAATAAACTATCTTTTTGCCAAAGGTGGAAAATTCGAATTTCCTATGAGGATTCTTCAGCCTTGGAAGACTTTCTACATCTGTCAAAGAGTTTGGAGGATATAAAGGCTATCAAGATAGATTTTGACACCTAAGATAGGATATTTTGTTTTGACTTTCCATTTTTAGAAGTCTAGATCCATTTTTATAGGATCTCATCCTACACTTGTTTGGTTTGACTATTTTAGGCAAATCTTATCCATCTTTCAAGGATCTAGATTTCATATTGTAAGGCTATAAAGCCAAAGACATTTGAAGCACCAAGGGGGTTCGAATTTGGAGACTTTTTTCATATTATGTACTCAAACTTCTCATTTTCATATTGAGTAATACAAGCTTCTTTCGCCATAACTTGTTCAGATTTCATCTTCTTATCTATTCTATACTTGCACCTGGATATTATGTTCATGCTGTTATGCTTGTTTATGCCTGATAACTGTCATCTTATCATTGCATTCATAAGTCAAAATTTTCAAGTATTCCTATAATTATTGTAATTGGCCATTCATATATGCTTTATATGTGATTTTGCTGATATAATAGTTATTTCTCCATACATCCCTTTATTTGTAAACTCTCTGAACATTTGTGGTTGAAAGCCTTGTCCATCTAAATGTGTTCATGCATGTTTTGAGTGAGAAATGATTCAGTCCTCTGACTTGATCCAAACCCACACTTATTATTGAGAAAACATTTACCAAAAGATTAAGTTACTAGGCATCTCTTACTTACAACCTAGGAGAGTTTCCTGGAGTGATAACAGGGTCACTGGACATTTTTAATTCTATAACTTCGCCATACGGAGGCGGATGTTCGCCCATGAATAGTCAAAACGACCGGGGTGAAGTCTAGAATACACCCATGCCATCTACCTCAGCAAATTCAGCCCAAATTTTCAATGTCATGTCCCAGAGCGACATGGACTCAATTTTGGCCCTACTGGCATGCACCGGGAAGAGGCCTAATTGGGGGCCTCCGAGGTCAAATTGGGCCTGGTAAGGGATACCCATTTCAGCTACAAGTATACAGCCCTGTAGTAGACTGTCAATTCTGGTGTCCAACCCAGAATTTTACCCCAACTTCAAATTCTTTCCCTGATCAGTCTATTGGCCAGCTCCATCCACATACCTTCCCGGGGCCATATCTCACTCATCCGGAGTCGGATTTCCGCCAAACAAAAGGCAGCAGAAAGGTAGCAGATAGAGATACAACATGGACATAGTAAATAATATATTTGTGGCTGTTTGGTACAGAGGAAGAGCCTCTCAAAGTTCATATCCAAGAGGTCCTCTTGCCGAAACAAGCCCAAATCAAGGCCATGTTTTAGCCAACTCACAGGGAAACTTATAGGCAGCAAAGGGAGGGAATAATCAGGTCTTAAAAGTTCCTGAACAGAGGGAATTTCATTACTTACAACAACCAAAGCCCAAAGTCCCCTTTCCCTCGAAAGCAACTCAGCAATTCTCCATGGATGGTCGGATACTATCCTAAAACACATCACCTACAGATGCAAAACATGGCAGCAGTCAAAGAGCATTTGGGATGGCACAAATCCCAAGACAAATGATGATGTGGCATATCAAGCTTTGTCATTTTATGAAAAATGACTTTTTGTAATATAAACTTCTGTATGATTTACTTTTGGCATGTAATTATTATGTAATTGAAGGGTCAAGTCAAATATGATTTGATCCCCTTTTTGGATAAGGTTCCCTTTTTTTGGATAAGGTTCCCTTTTTGGATAAGGTTACTTTTTGTAAAAAAGACAAAAATACTTTAGGGTTGGTCCACTTGTCACTTTTCCAAAAGTGACAAGTGTCTTGTGACCTAACCCTAAGCCTTCACCTCTCCTTTATAAATCAGAGGGTTGGTATTGTAAAAAAGGGAGGATGAATATAGTAACAAAGCTCTGCTGAAATTTATAAGGCTCTTTGTGTGTGTATACTTGTTGAATTTTAGTTGTTGGATGTGTCAATTGTTGGTTAAGGGTTGAGGTGTAGTGGTAAATGCTTGATATGTTAGCTATCTCCAGGAGGGATTGGTTAGCTAAATGTTTGTTGTTTCTTCCTTGGGTTTAACTTGCTCACTTTCAGTTTCTAACAACTTGGTTTAATTTGTTTAATGTGTTTTAGTGCATATTTTCTGAAGTATTCGATTGTTTTCATCCTTAGCTAGTGGCTGGGAGTCCTAGGGCCCCTTAGGAGAACTCTTAAATATACCTCATATCTAGTTGTCCATACTTGTTTGCTTTATCTTTTCATTCATGTATGTTTCTATTATGTTTTCTTACCATTAACCTTGTTGTCCCAAACAAGAAAATGGATCATTTTGGTCAATTTTCCCCCACGGGACAACCATCTTAGTTGGTTGTTATATACTTCTTATATGTAAATTTTTGTTATGTTTATTTCAGTGTTTTCCATACATAAACACTAAAATTTCATTGTTTCCTGCAAGGATACATCCGGTCACCCATTCTGCTTCTCTTAAGCGGTTGGGGACCACCTAGAGACATGTTTGAGGTAAAGGGGCCAGCAGGGCAGCGAAGAAAAACAAACATTTCAATCGGTAAATCCTATCTAATCACTCTCATACACACTTTAATTATCACTTGCACTCACTCCAAAAATTTATGATATACGTATCAATGTTTATATGTTCGATTTGTGTAAGTAGTTTGAATGGTCCACTTGTGAATTCATGCTAAAAATATGGTTAATAGTTGTGTAGAGAACAATCACATTTTTTGTATTTCAAACACTAAATTTCCAATCCCCATACAAGGAGTTAGTTGGGGCTTTCATGCATATGGCGGCTTTGCCACTCACAAAAAGTCTCAACCCATTCCTTTGGGTTGAATGTTGTAATTATCTAATCTTGTTACATTTTCATTGTACCATCTTTTTGCTCACTAATCTATAGGTGGCTGCCCCAAAAAGGGGCCATGCATAATCAACAAGCTAAATATATGAAAAACACCGCAAATAAGACTTGAAAACAATTCAGGGATCCGCCCCATACACAGAAAACAAAAACTTTTATTATTTAGATATTTACATACACATATTCTCTAGCTGTGATATATATGTCACTTATCTATTTTCTTGTTTCATGTATATAGTTTCAAAATAAATTTCAATTTCAGTAACTAGGAGGCACACTTGTGAAAGCAAGGCGTGACCTCGCCATGTGGATGGTCTGGTATTTCATTTTATGCTATTTCAATTTCATAGAATATTAAGAGTCAAAGCCAGGGAGTCTTCATCAGGAGCCCCTCGAAAGTTGTCTAGTTAGTATAAGTCGAGTGGTCTTCCCTCAGTACCACACGGTCAAGGAGTTGATTAGCTTAGCTCGGTTGGAATACTACTCTACTTGGGTAAGCTCAACAAAAACCCTCTTTAGGGGGGTCCTGAGCCTCTTCCTTTTCGCAGGTATCCTTCTTCCATCCAAGCAGCTTTAAGAGCCCGAAAGCGCTAGTGACAAGAAGTGGCCAACCCCTACTTATTTGAACTGCATGGGGCACTCTTAAACCTAACCACCGTGGACTTCTAGGACTACTCTTCTTATACTAGTTGGCACAGTTTTGGGATGTGTTTTCCTGATCGGGATAACCTTCAAAATAGTGTGGTGGCCAAGGCATGCGATAAAAACAAAAATTGACCAATAAAATACTTAAGTTCAACCTTTCACCAGTCCACCTTTTCACTCACGAACCAAAATTGAATTTGTGTACACTTTCCCTTATATCATATCTGTAACAACTTGTTACAAAGATATTCATCCACTTTTACAACCCTTTTTTTGATTTAACAATTTTCCGGGATCACTTCTCGGGTCACCCGAGGGGGTATCGAGCCATTCTGGGCTTGTTTCCTAGCCTTGAAAGCTTTGAAAAGCTTGTTGTTCATAGTTTACAGCCATTTAAAAGTACTTGGCTGTAGATTTTAAGCCCCCTTTTCACCCCTGTTTCATACCCTTTTACTTAAAGCATTCATTGGTCATTTACCCAGGATATCGGTTTACCCTGGTGACCCATTCTGGGACTGTTTCCAACACTTTAAGGAAGTGAACAACTCACTGTCCACTTTATTTAGTTCGCTTCCCTAAAAATCAACAATCTCATTTTCATCCCATTGCCTATAATTTTCACCCCCTAGGCTATTTCATCCATGGAGGAAGCTAAGGAAGGATAACACCCAGGGTGGGTGGTCCTCGGAACGACTTCTTGTAAGTCTTTCACCTTTCTTCTTTCCCTTCTTTACCGCCTCAGGCGAAGGACCACCTGAGGTGCGGGTAGTCTCTGCCTCGTGCCGAGCTACCAAAGGGGATGTAACCGGCTTCACAGTCGGATAGGTCGAATCCGTCCCTATGGACAGATTTTGCTTATAACACTCGCCCTTTTCTGGTGACTCCACTGGGGACCTTGAAAACCTCTTTAGATTTTTATGTATCCCAAACTTGTACTAAACATTGGACCTAAATTCATTATGGTCCTTTTCCTACTCATTGACAAACTTTTGACAAGATCTTTCAGTGACCCTTTGGAATTTTCTTTGGTACTCGTTATAGTTCAGTTTCCTTGCAATTTCCATTGCACCTGGGAGTTATAAATACCATCAAGTTTTCCTTTCGTTTTACCTTGTTGATCTTCGATTTCACTTGTTCGAACTCACGTGAGAAGTTATAAGTCTGTCATACCTTACCTTCCACTTCGAGAAGAACAAAAAACAAAGCTTCGTTTTAGTTGGGTTATTTTACATTGTGTTAGAAAGAGTAGGATTGTTGGTGATACACCCCTAAGTAATCAAAGTACTTACTTGGCCCCTTGCAAGCTGGCAGGGAGCAAGTATCCTAATACTAGGGAAACAGTGTCCCCCAGGGTTACAAGAAGTCAAAGTTCACGAAAGAAGACAAGTAGTGAGACACATACACCTGGGAAACCAGGGAAAATTGTTACCTCTACAGTGCGAACTGAGTCACCCTCTTCCTCTTCTCTTATTCAAATCCCCTTAATAAAGAAAACTTTAGTTAATCCAACAACAATTACTAATCCTCAAGTTGTTTCTCCCATCATTTCAACAACTGTTGTTGTTCAGCCCATAGTTGTCCCGATGGCAATGCCATGGAAACTCGACACTCCTTTGAGGTTGGCCAGACCTCTTCATGACATACCTATGGATGCCCCAAATAGACTTGCCAAGTTTAGTGGCACTGGTACTTTGAGTGTTGAAGAACATATACAAAACTTCTATGATGCCTTAGCGCTTATGGACATAAAATTCCCGATGTCATCATTAGAATTTTTGTGAGAACCTTCGAAGGTGAAGCAACGAGATGGTATCGCTTGCTTCCTAATGATAGTATCCCATATTGGGACACTATGATCCAAGAATTCAAGAAACATTTCCAAGGGGCAGATGATGTGGCTTCCCTGCTCAGGGATTTCACGACCATCTCCATCCATGAGGGTGAGCAAATACGAAATTTTAATCGACGCTTTACCTCGACCTTGAATAGGATCCCAACTGCTTCCCAACCATTTGGGAACAATTTGTTCCATTATTACATGAATGCCATGAATCCAAATGTAAAATACATATTAAAAGATAAATCAATGCAAACTTTAGATGCAGCCAAGACTAATGCCCTGGAAATTGAAAGAAACATGGAGGAATCCCGTATGATTCCTTCACCTTTTGTGCAACCCCGTTTTAATGGGAGACCTAGGAATGATCTACCTCGAAATGAGTGTCTTGGGTATGAACCTCCACCTTCCCAAACTTCAAGGATTGAAGAAAGGGAAAGTTTGGAAACACTCAAGTTGTTAATGAACATGAACAACCAAATACTTTCTCTTAATCGAAAGGTGAATGACATGCAGTTTTTTTTCGTTCTGAGGCCCATACCTCCTTTCTCTCCTACTCCTACTCCTAGGCAACATACTGCTGAAGTGGATTGGTGCCACTTTTTCCAAGACTTCCATGACCCTGAGTATTGTTATGCATATACACGTCACATGGAATTGTCTAAAAGGGGAAAAGCACCTTTACCTCCAGTAAAAAACAAACTTGCTTCCACCTCCCAAAATGACCAAGTTAACATGGAAGACTCTATCCCCTATGATGACGATCTTCTTGCTTTCGGAAGATTTGTTGTAGAGACTAGGAGCCAGGCCCCTAAAACCACTCCGCAAGGGGTGGAAGAAGCCAAAAGCGACCCCAAGGACAATGAAAAGGGAAAACTTCCCGTGAATGGTAGATTACATTCCCCTACAAGGAACAGGGTTCCCTGGACCCCAAACAAGGTAAACTTGCCTAATAATCCACCGCCTTGTTTCCCAACACCGATACCTTACAACGTCATTGAAGATCTAGCGAAGGTTCCCGCCCACATGACATTATTAGATGCTCTTAGAACACCCGCTCAGTTTGAAAACCTTTCACGTGTTCTACAAGCACCACTTACTCCACGAATAGAACAAAGACTTCCTCTTTCCAAAGAGTCCACTTCTCAACCTAGGGAAGCATACGATGTTATTGATTTAGACCCTAGCATTCCTCCTTTCTATATCTCAGTTCTGATTTTTGATTTTGTGCTCCGTAACTGTGTCGCTGACACAGGAGCGAGGCACAATGTCATGCATTTGAGAGTCATGAGAAGACTGGGTCTTGAATGCACATGCCCATGTAAAGACCTGTTAGCTTTGGATTCTAGGACTGTAGAAACCATCGGTTACATTAAAGACTTATCCATTTCTTACAACCAAGCCCCAGAGGTGAGCATGCTCATAAACATCATCGTAGCAGATATACCTGAAGCATATGGAATGATTTTAGGGAGAGAGTGGTCCACCAAAGTAAAAAAGGGTCACTACTTCATGGAGGGGACCCACTTCACCTTTCCTCATAAAGGTGTTGAAGTAGTTATTAAGAGGGAACCAAAGTACCAAGAGCAGATTGTACCTGCTTCCTATAATACGAAACATGTGTCTTTTCAAGATACAGGTATGGGTACTTATGTTGTATTATTTGAGGAAGATTTACATGTCCCTCCTTCTGAGTTGGAGGAAATGGTGTGGAGTATGGATTTTGATGGTGCTAGATCCAAGAATGGATCCGGGGTAGGTGTCCTTTTGTGTGATTCCAAGGGAAATGCAATTCCTTTCTCTTTTCGGTTATAATTCCCTAACACTAATAATATGGCTGAATATGAAGCTTTAGTTCAAGGCCTCCAAAAGGCCTTAGGCTTAGGAATACGCCATTTATTGGTGAGTGGGGATTCTGAATTGGTTGTGAATCAAATTAGAGGTAAATATGAAGTTCACAACCCACGCTTCAAACAATACCACCGGAGGGCTAAGGAACTTATTGAGAAGTTCTTATCTTTCAACATTCAAGTCGTGCCTAGGGATGCAAACCACGTAGCTGATACTTTGGCCTTGGCTGGTTCATGTTTCTCCTCGAATTTTGTAAGGTCTATTGAAGATGTACAAGTCCAAATTTTACATAGGCCTGTGTTACCGGATAATGTCAATTCTTGGCAAGTTTTTGATACTGATGAAAAATTTGTATATTCCTTCAAAACAAGGAGGAGTTTGAATATTTACATATCAACCATGAGTTGGAAGAGGAAACAAGGAACGTAATTCAATTAAAGACAAATAAGATCCCCCTTGGTTTGTCAGCATTGGAATCCATGTTTGATTCTGATGATGCCACTACTTCTGTGCCTAGTATTGATAGCGAATCTGTTAGGAAGGTGCGAGAAGCCATACCTATTAACCTGGGAAGTGAGAAAGATCTAAAACTGGTCTATATAGGTGCACAGTGTTCCCCTTCTGAGGTCACTCAAGTCACGGGACTCTTGATATAATTCAAAGATGTTTTCGCTTGGTCCTATCAAGACCTCAAGGTTTTCGATATGCAGGAGATAGTCCATGCCATACTCATAATCCCTGATTCGAAACCTTACAGACAGAGGCAGAGAAAAAACAACCCGGCTTTGGAACAAACAATTAAAGCTGAATTGGATAAGATGGAGGCATCTGGGGTCATTTACCATGTCCGTTACTCACAATGGATATCTAATTTGGTTCCGGTTAGGAAGAAAACTGGCGATATTCGTTTGTGTGTCGACTTTCGAAATTTGAATAGAGTGTCCCTAAAGGACAACTACCCCGTCCCACCTATGGAAGAGATTCTCCAACAAGTCTCCGGGTCTCAAATGATGTCCCTTTTAGACGGCTTCTCAAGTTACAATAAGATAGCCCTCGATCCTTCTGATAGTCATAAAACCACCTTCACCACTCGTTGGGGCAGATATGCATATAACAAGATGCCTTTTGGATTGATTAATGTTGGGAACACCTTTCAACATGCCATGGGCATTGCTTTCAGAGAATTATTGGGTAAGGTTATTGTTGTTTACTTCGACAACCTCAAGGTCTTTTCCAAAGAACATGGTAGTCATTTTGATCACCTTAGGCAAGTTCTCCTTAGATGTCGTAGGTTTGGCATATCTTTAATCCTAATAAGACCATTTTCGGTGTTATGGAGGGAAAATTTTTGGGTCACATCGTCTCTCGAGAAGGTGTAAAAGTTGATCCTGGGAGAGTGGTAGAAATCCAAAGTCTGCCCTTACCTACCAATAAAAAGGAAATGCAATCTTTCTTTGGGAAGATAAATTTCCTGAGACGCTTCATTCCTGATTTTGCTCAAGTAGTTAAACCTCTAAATCAACTTATGAAGAAAGACATCCGGTTCAAATGGGACCCTCCTACCCATCAGGATTTTGAATCCATTAAGAAAGACATTGATTTTGCCCCTCTGTTAGTCAGTCTTGATCCCTCTAAAGACTTTGTCATGTACACTAATTCGTTAGAGGAGACAATTTCTACAATCTTGTTGCAAAAGGACCATGAGGAAAATCTTAGGCCAATCGCCTTCGTGAGCCAAAATTTGAAACCCCACAACCTGAATTATTCTCCACTGGAGAAACATGGTTATTCCTTGTATAAATCATTGGAACAAGTTCAACATTACATCCAAGGCCATAAAGTTCAGGTTTTTGTGCCTACATCTCTCTTAGTCACCGCTTTGAATCAAACCGAATTGCATAGTAAGTGGTCCAAATGGATCACGCGTATGCAAGAGTATGACTTGGAAATTAAGCCAACGAAAACCATTAGGGGAACAGGGTTGGCTGGATTGCTAACCCAATCCCATCCCTCGGTCATAGTTGAACCACCTCAAGTAGATGACTTGATTGCTTTCGAAGAACTGGTTAACAAAATTGAGTTAGCCTCACAACCATGGTACAGACCTATCATATATTTCCTGATCAATGGTGTGTACCCACCGGACATGGATACTAAAGCCAAACAAACACTTCATTTACAAATTGTCTGATATGTTTTACAAGGTCAAATCCGTTACCGAAGAAAACTTGATGGGGTCTTATCACGATGCTTAAATCCTTATCAAGCCCAAATGACACTTGAACAATGCCATTCTAAGGTTTGTGGAGGTCACTTTTCAGCCAAAACCACTGCAGGGAAATTTCTACATGCAGGTTACTTTTGGCCTTCACTCCACACATATGCCCATTTACTTGTTCAGAAATGCGAAGCTTGCCAATGCTTCACTGGGAAGCAAAAGTTGGTTGCCTTACCTCTTAGACCTATTGAAGTCCAAGTCCCTTTCGCAAGATGGGGCATGGACTTTATTGGACCGATTTCACCGCCATCCAGTGTTGGTCATGTATTCATCTTAACAACGATAGACTACTTTACAAAGTGGGCTGAAGCAATCGCTCTCAGGAATGCTACAAGTCAACAGGTGGTAGAATTTGTTGAACGTAACATTTTATCCCATTTTGGGACCCCTGCTGAGATATTAACTGATAATGGATCAGATTTCATGTCTGATGTCATGTTACACCTTGGTGTTACATATGGCATCCAACTTTTTCGATCTTCCACCTATTACCCCCAAGGTAATGGTTTGGCCGAATCAATGAATAAAAATCTGATTCAGATCCTTAAGAGGACAGTCAAGGATAACAAGCGTGATTGGCACACAAAGTTAAACTTTTCTTTGTGGGATGATCGTATAACTCCAAAGACAGCAACGGGTCAAAGTCCTTACACTATGTTGTATGGCGCTCCTGTCGTCCTACATGTTCACTTACAAATTCCAGCCTTGAGGTTGGCTATTGCTGAGGCAGAAGATGATTTCCAACCCTTACAACATCGTTTAGACACACTCCTCGAATTAGAAGAGGTACGAAAGGATGCATTCCAACACCTCCAAAAGAAGCAAGACATTGTTAAGCGTTCCTTCGATAAAAGAGCCACAATGGTAAATTACAAAGTAGGAGATGATGTTTTATTATGGGACAAAGAACATGAGGCACCATCCAAACATCGCAAGTTTGATTCATTATGGTTGGGTCCTTACACAATATACGAGGTCTTAGGGACAAATGCTTTCAGATTAAAAACCTTGGATGGTGAACCACTTCAATTCCCTGTGAATGGTCGTCACCTAAAGTTCTTTTATTCTTGAGAGGCCTCATCATCTTGTACATAAGTCACCATTCGTTCTTTTCTGGTTTGTATCTATTCAATGTTATTGATTCTCTTTCTTGTATGTATTTACTATTACCTTTTCATGATTGTACATTTCCCCATGGTTTAAGTCTTAAGCCCTTTTTCCCTTAGTTCCAGTTTTGGAGTATAATCCCTTCTTTGTTTTTTCCATGGGTTGGTCTTTTCTGTAACATCCCGCTCTGGCGCACTGAGAACACTTATTATTTGAGGACACTTGCTCGCAAGTGATCCGGACCCTTTTTATGTTAGACCTTTTATATTTGATTATGATGTGATTGACAGATGAGATGATGTGTTACTATTTGATGTAGACGGGTGCTATTGACTCAGTTTTGTTGAGTGTGCAGGGTTTTTGACCTTGAGGATGCAGAGGCATCGGTAGAACCCCCTTGGACTCCGGATTGAGTCAGGGAGTGTGCTTTTGGGTTGATATGTTTATTATGATGTTTCATTTGATTTGATGATTTGATGTCGACATTTATGACATGATTATTGGTGATGCAGGCTGACGATAGCTTGCCGACTTGACTCACATATGGAGTAAAGGGGCCACACACGATTGCAGAGAGGTTGAGGGAGAGGGGTGGACAGTAGCCCTGCCACCGCCTGCTAGCACTCCCGCCATGGATCGAACTGTAGATTAACGATTACCTAGTTCGAGAGGACCCACGATGCCGTGAGGGCCGACTGCGACAGTCGCTCACGATGATTCTAAGGGGCGCGCAATAAGGCGGGGGCCTTATTCCTTAGAGCCCTTAGTCTCCTACCAGTTCACCTGGCGGA
>ML778604.1:315605-345410 GCA_009831015.1 Picea engelmannii | reverse complement strand
TGTGGGACAAGGGACCCCCCTCCGCCCAACAATTTGACTGGTAAAGTCTACGAAGGTATACATACCCTACCCCCCTCTGGATTTGAACCTGTGACCTCTTAAGAGGAAACACATGTTCTTAACCATTAGGCCCACTCAGACTGTATAATAAACATATAAAATTATTAATAAATTTTATTTATATAGTTCACACTATACATTAAAATTTAATTCCCCCCCTAAAGGTCACTAGACCTTTTTAATTCTATAACTTCGCCATACGGAGGTGGATTTTCGCCCATGAATAGTCGAAACGAATGGGGCGAAGTCTGAAAAACATCCATGCCATTTACCTCAGCAAATTCAGCCCAAATTTTCAGTGACATGTCCCAGAGCGACAGGGACTCAATTTTGTCCCTACAGGCATGCACCGGGAAGAGGCCTAATTGGGGGCTTCCGAGGTCAAATTGGGCTTGGTAAGGGAAACCCATTTCAGCTACAGGTATACAGGCCTATAGCAGCCTGTCAATTCTGGTGTCCAACCTAGAATTTTACCCCAACTTCAAATTATTTCCCTGATCAGTCTATTGGTCGGCTCCATCCGCATACCTTCCCGGGGCCATATCTCACTCATCCAGAGTCGGATTTGCGCCAAACGAAAGGCAGAAGAAAGGTAGCAGATAGAGCTACAGCATGGAAATAGTAAAGAACAGATTTGTGTCTATTTGGTATAGAGTAAGAGCCTCTCAAAGTTCATATCCAAGAGGTCCTCTTGCCGAAACAAGCCCAAATCAAGGCCATGTTTTAGCCAACTCACAGGGAAACTTATAGGTAGCAAAGGGGGGCATCATCAGGTCTGAAAAGTTCCTGAACAGTGGGCATTTCCTTACTTACAATTACCAAATCCCGAAGTCCCCTTGCCCTCCAAAAAAACTCAACAATTCTCCACACCTTGGGCCTTCATTCCGGTGAATCCGGCAGCCATGGATGGCCGGATACTATCCTAAAACACATCACCTACAGCTGCAAAACATGGAAGCAATCAAAGAGAATTTGGGATGGCACAAATACCAAGACAAATGATGATGTGTCATATCAAGCTTTGTCATTTTATGAAAAATGACTTTTTGTAATATAAACTTTCGTATGATTTACTTTTGGCATGTAATTATTATGTAATTGAAGGGTCAAGTCAAATCTAATTTGATCCCCTTTTTGGATAAGGTTCCCTTTTTTTGGATAAGGTTACTTTTTGTAAAAAAGACAAAAATACTTTAGGGTTGGTCCACTTGTCACTTTTCCAAAAGTGACAAGTGTCTTGTGACCTAACCCTAAGCCTTCACCTCTCCTTTATAAATAAGAGGGTTGGCATTGTAAAAAAGGGAGGATGAATATAGTAACAAAGCTCTGCTGAAATTTATAAGGCTCTTTGTGTGTGTATACTTGTTGAATTTTAGTTGTTGGATGTGTCAATTGTTGGTTAAGGGTTGAGCGGTAGTGGTAAATGTTTGATATGTTAGTTATCTCCAGGAGGGATTGGTTAGCTAGGTGTTTGTTGTTGCTTCCTTGGGTTTAACTTGCTCACTTTCATTTTCTAACAACTTGGTTTAATTTGTTTAATGTGTTTTAGTGCAGATTTTCTGAAGTATTCTATTGTTTTTAGCCTTAGCTAGTGGCCGGGAGTCCTAGGGCCCCTTAGGAGAACTCTTAAATAGACCTCATAGCTGGCTGTCCATACTTGTTTGCTTTATCTTTTCATTCATGCATGTTTCTGTTGTGTTTTCTTACCATTAACCTTGCTATCCCAAACAGGAAAATGGATCATTTTGGTCAATTTTCCCCCACGGGACAGCCATCTTAGTTGGTTGTTATATACTTCTTATATGTAAATTTTTGTTATGTTTATTTCAGTTATTTCCATACATAAACACTAAAATTTCGTTGTTTGCCTGCAAGGATACATCCGGTCACCCATTCTGCTTCTCTTAAGCAGTTGGAGACCACCTAGAGACTTGTTTGAGGCAAAGGGGCCAGCAGGGCAGTGAAGAAAAACACACATTTCAATCGGTAAATCCTATCCAATCACTCTCATACACACTTTAATTATCACTTGCACTCACTCCAAAAATTTATGATATACGTATCAATGTTTATATGTTTGATTTGTGTAAGTAGTTTGAATGGTCCACTTATGAATTCATGCTAAAAATCTGGTTAATACTCCATGGGGCACTCTTCAACCTAACCATCATGGACTTCTAGGACTACTCTTCTTATACTGGTTGGCATAGTTATGGGATGTGTTTGCCTAATCGGGATAACCTTCAAAAGAGTGTGGTGGTCAAGGCATGCGATAAAAACAAAAATTGACCAATAAAATACTGAAGGTCAACCTTTCGTCAGTCCACCTTTTCACTCACGAACCAAAACTGAAGTTGTGTACACTTTCCCCTATATCATAGCTGTAACAGCTTGTTACAAAGCTGTTCATCCACTTTTACAGCCCTTTTTTTGATTTAACAATTTTTGGGGGTCACTTCCCGAGTCACCCCGGGGGGTATCAAGCCATTATGGGCTTGTTTCCTTGCCTTGAAAGCTTTGAACAACTTGTTGTTGTCAATTTACAGACATTTAAAAAGTACTTGGCTGTAGCTTTTAAACCCCCTTTTCACCCTTGTTTCATACCCTTTACTTAAAGCATTCATTGGTCATTTACCCAGGATACCGGTTTACCCCGGTGACCCATTCTGGGACAGTTTCCAACACTTTAAGGAAGTGAACAGCTCGCTGTCCACTTTATTTAGTTCGCTGTCCTAAAAATCAGCAAGCTCATTTTCATCCCATTGTCTATAATTTTCACCCCCCAGGCTATTTCAGCCATCCAGGAAGCGAAGGAAGGATAACACCCAGGGTGGGTGGTCCTGAGAATGACTTCTTGTAAGTCTTTCACCTTTCTTCTTCCCCTTATTTACCACCTCAAGTGAAGGACCACCTGAGGTGTGGGTAGTCTCTGCCTCGTGCCAAGCTACCAAAGGGGCTATAACCGGCTTCACAGCCGGATAGGTCGGATCCGTCCCTACGGACAGATTTTGCTTATAACAGGGACCTCTAACAACTTCTGCATAGATTCTTGGTTCTTCTTCTTGATCTGTTGTTTTGGAGCTTGAACCTTTCTTTGTCTGCATTTGATTGTTTCCCAATCAATATCTATCATAGCAAGGCCTTTGACTGTTAATGATATTGTCCAATATCCTAGTGTTGTTTTGCTGCATGTCTTTCTTCTGAAGATATTTTCTTAGAGTGAGTATCTCAACATTCAAGCCTTCAATGGTATTGTCTCTTTCTTCTAACAACCCTCTGAGTGATTATTTAATTCTTTTGTCTTATTTTTCCTAGAATTTTAGCTTCGTGATTGTTTTCTTGACTTATGTGGAGTTATGAGTTAGTTTTTCCTGAAGTGACTTGTTTTTCTTCTTTTCTCTTTTAATAACATCTATGGCACTCAACAATTCCTCTTTGTAATCAAATTCTTCCTCTTCATATTCTTCTTTGGATATTTATTCATCAGAGTCTTGTATTGCCATGAATAATACCCTTTCTATATCACTGTTGCTGACTTCATTTTCGTCCGACGGAGAAATTTTTTCCTTGGTGCAAAGGATTTTCTTGAAAAACTTCTTTTTGTCTCTTCTACCCTTTTGAATTTTCCTTTTAGGGTCATTTTCTTCTTCATTTCTTTTATTTTTATTATAAGGACATTTATTAGAAAAATGACCAATACCATCACAAATAAAACATATCAATGGAAGCTTACCTTTGAATTTGTCGGTTCCCTTTTTCAACCTTATTACAAATTTATCCACCTCTTCATCTTCCTCTGAATCATCGTTGCAGCTACAATATGACTTTGGATTTTTTTTGTCTTTATTATTCGTCTTCTTGGATGCCTTGAATGTTGCTTCCTTCATGATTGGATTGTCTTGATATTTCCTCATCTCATAAGTTGTGAGTATCCCATGCAACTCATCCATGCTCAAGGTGTCTAGATATTGTCTTTCTTCCATGGCTGAAATCTTCGGATCATATCTCATAGGTACAGACCTTAGTACATTTTGAACAATGACTATTTCCTTCATTTCTTCTCACAAACCCTTTATGGAATTGATTGTCTCATCAAATTGTACAAAGTAGGATGCAATGTTCTCATCTTCCTTCATATTCAATTATTCGAACTTGTCTCTAAATGTTTGAAGTTTGGCTCTTTAAATTTGGCATATCCTTCATATATATTCTTTAGTTTGTCCTAGATTTATTTTTCGAATTCACAATGCACAATCTTGGTGTTTTATGATTCAGTAAAACCACTCAGGATATCATTTTTATCTCCAGAATCATTGTCTTCAAGTTTTTTTCCATCCTTATCTGTCAGGGGAGTGGCTGGTGCTTTCTATCCATCTACTAATGCTTGCCAAACATCGAATCCTTGTGCTTGTACATATGTTTTTATTTTTTTTCTCTAGAATTCATAGTTCCGACTTTCAAACTATGGCACCCCAATCCTAGCATAATCCATGATCTCGTTCCAATGGTTAGACTCCTTTCTGAAGGACCCACTCTGATACAAATTGTTGGATTAATGAGAGGGGGGTGAATAAATAATGCACAATTTTATTCCTTTAACCACAGTTTATTCTTCAATAATATTTAGCAATTTATCTTTAACATTCAATATATCACCAATAATGTAAACATAAACAACATCACATCACAATAGATACAAAGTACACCAATATTTACATGGAAATCCAAATGGAAGAAAACCACAAAATTCTTTTCTTATATATTTATCAAAATAAAACATTCATTGGAAGCATCAACTTCAGATTCTCCATCTACAACAGGAAGGAGGCTTCAACCCCCTATTCCCAAGCTCCAACCTGGAGGAAGCTACAACTCCCTGATTCTCTAGCTCTTACCAAAAATAGGCTACAACCCCCTAGGTTCTCCGACTACAACTGGAAGGTGGCTACAAACACCTTTCCTTGCCTCGTCCTGCTTCCCTAAAATATAAATGTAGACCAACTATCACAGACTCTTCCACTGTCACTACCACAAACTTTGTCACTGTCACAACTCTGTCATTGTCACTATCAAAGTCATGGTCATTGTCTCATCAACCTGTATCTAATCATCAACCAACTAAACATGTACCATAACATGCATCAAGTTTATACTAATATACATACTAACTCATGCATCAATCATGAACCAAAAGATACATCAACAATGAATAGTGAATCATGAACTAGAGCATCGACCATGTACAACCTGTGCCATATATCATATCATCAACCATATGCATATTTGTACCATATCATCAATGAAACATCTCAAAGACCCTATGCATGCCCCTCATGCAAACATCACCATACAACATGGATATCCCTCAAACATGTGAACTATAAGAACCATATCAATGTTGTATCATACATAAGAGTATTTCTCACTCAACCAACTAACCAACATATACCATATACAAGTATAAGACCAACCATACCAAGTATGCCTCAAGAATACACCATATCATGATAATAAGTAACCATAAAAACAAGTATACAACCATACCAATTCCTCTGAGGCTGACCTGAAATAGTGAGATGCTGACATGTAACCTTCCTTTCAGATTCTGGGGACCTAGTACGAACATCTACTCACGTTTTCATGAGATTTTCACATGTACACGACTTCTCCTTTTACAACCCACGTATGTACACCCTTTTCTGCATTGCAACCCGTGTATGTACGCTCCCTTATAGGCCTGCAGCTCACGTATACCTTAGAGACTAGGGTTTTTCTGAAACTCTAGATCACTAGATCACAAGAAATATAAGTAATGAATAAGTGTGTGAGTGTATTTGAGAATAACTCCTTGAGGTGTATTTATACTTGTGCTAGCTAAATCCTTTCCTTAATTTAGGGCTTATGGAGTTTTCTTGTTACAAAAAATTTACCCCTTTGGTCGAGACTTATAACCAACTAGGGGCTTCTTTTCCACTCTTCATAGCTTCCAACTTTACAAGGCCATATATCCCTAATCGTGAGGAACCACATGGTGTTCCGCATATCACCAAAAACAACATGACGAGTATTATCCATATATGAGTGAGTTACATTCATTTACTCCATCCTTCATGACAAAATTACATGATCAACTACGCTACCCTTAACCATTCTTAGGGGTTTCTTGTAGACTTGTTCAAATCGTCTTCATGTGAGGTCCATACTTAAAGCTACGCCATAAGGGGACCATTTAGAATACTTCTCCAAATATACCCATCACATCAGTTGACATCAATCCAATATTTGTTGACATCAATGACAACCAACTTTCCAAACCAACTGTTCAAGAATACCAACCATGTCACAGATTGCCTCATTCGTCCCCCAATGGAAGCACTAACCATAGTTATTAACTCCTATGGAGATGAGACATCTGTATGGCCACAATTATACAATAATGACTCTAACTTTGTTATTTCCTATCAGACACTGAGTGCAGGAAAAAAAAATTATGAATTTCATCTCTAGGATGGGATCGTCTGAGCCATCTTTGTGTTCCTTCAAGAGAGTGTGCCGAGATGACCTGGGAGGCTCATTACAACAGAGAAACGAGACATTTTTTTGTAGAAAATACAGTGGTATTATAGAAAAAGAATTTTTATTAGCCGAAGATTGGATAATATGTTCATGATTACATCAAATCCTGCACTACCTATGCCATTGACAAGTCTGCCATCAAGAAACATGGGCTATACACCCCTCTGCCTACTTCGAATAGGCCTTCGGAGTCCATCTCCATGGACTACATGTCTAGTCTACCTTCAACCAAGCATGGGAATGAATTTGTCCTCATGGTCATTGATCGATTCTCTAAGATGGAAATTTTGGCACCCTACAAGAAGAGCATCATAGCCGAGGCCACTGCCAAGATCTTATTCACACATGTTTGGGTTCATTTTGGGCTCCCAAAAAATATTATCTCCGATCAATATAATAGGTTCCTAAGCACTTTTTGTTCCAACCTATGGTCGATGATAGACATCAAATTGACCAAATCAACTTCCTTCCACCCATAGAGTGATGGAAAAACATAGGTAGTCAACATGATGATTGTTCATATCTTGAGGATATATAATTGAAAACATCCACACACATGGGATGAAATCCTTACTTATGTTTAACATAGCTAAAACAAATACCTCCATAGCTCTATTGGCCACAACCCTTTTTAGGTGTGTTTGGGTTTCCAACCATTGGCCCCCATTGATGTAGCTCTGCCCATTGCAATCACACAGGTCGAGTCCTCCCATTCCCAGACCAAGGCTGATCGGGAAACCAAATTTTTTGAGAAAATACGACACATCCAAAAACAAGTTCATGATATTGTATATAAATCCAATTCCAAGTACAAGCAATGCCAATATCAACATTAGGTACCACACAAATTTCAGGTGGGAGATAAGGTCGGGTTGCATTTGCAAAAAGAGTGCCTCACAAGACCCCACTGGAATTTGCACCCACTTCAATACATTCATTACACCATCACCAAGGACGTGTGTGAGAATGATTTTGAATTAAGTATTCCTCCTTTCCTTGGAATGCACCCGATATTTAATGTGGAACTGCTCCAACCATATTTTCCACCTCTCCTAAACACTTAGGATGAAACCGAATAGTTGGTTGCTACAAAATTCAATCCTTCCCTCATAGAACAAGTGTCATTTGATCATATCATCGACACCAAGACAAAGGACACCCGTCAACAAAATATCAAAATCCATCGGGTCGTCAAAGCAAGGCAGTGTCTTCATAAGGTAAACTAGCTCACCAGGGGTCAGATTCAACATAAGTTTCCTCATCTGATGCATGAAATTGATGCAATGGAGACCATTTATTCCTAAGAGGAGAGGAATGAACTGGGTATATATTGATGGCCACCCACCTATTCCAGTGGCTCAAATAACAATTTTCATTTTGGCAATTTTTTTCTAGTTTTTTGGGTCCCAAACTTCCAAGGTCGTTTTGAGGCCCTAAACAATGTTTTTGGGGCTTGGAAAAGTCACAATATAGGCTTTATCCAAAGTGTGATGGAAACATGTGTATTCCTCGGATATTTCTTTCCAACAAGCTATAGTGCACCTAAAACGAATATTGTATGCAAAAGCTACGACCCCGGGAAGTTGATGTACAAACTTACCCCATCGGGGCTCACATGACTTTTGATGCTTCATCTCCTAGGGTTAGGTTTTTTTTTATGTTTAGGGTTTTTTCATTTATGCTTTATGTTAAAAATTCTTTTGGAGTCTCATTTTAATCATCTTCTTGCGAATGAGCATAGCCAAAACATCTCTTCTTAGAGATAAGCTACCACCATTCTAGTTCGCTTGTGTGTTTTTTCATTTTACAGTCTTTTGTATTTCAGACAATCATTAATAGAATATGAGATTTACTGTATTGCTGTGTTCCTTGCCATATCTCTATGTATTTATTTGTTATATCTCTATTATACTTATTCCTTCATATCGTTCCTTAAAAATAATCTGGATCAACGTCTATCCATGTAAATATAATCATGATTATTAATATAATATTGCATCGTTGTGTGTTGATTGACTCAAACAAAAAGAGATGGGGGGCCTACTCCATCGAAAAATGGAAAATGGTGGGGGGGGGGGTGAGTCGTAAGCCTTACGAAATATTTTATAATATTTTTGAGAAAAGTGTAATGTCATATATATTATTTTATCCTAAGTTCTTGAGGATAGGGAATTGGTCACCAAGTGGCTTAAAGCTACTTTTGGAGGTGACAAGTGTCAAGTGGAAGGCATGAAATATACATTGATGGCCTTAGTGTATTTTGGGAATTATTCTGTATGGGATTATTGACTATTAGGGAAGGATCTCGTGAGAAAAAGGATAATAATGAGAGACTTATGGGAGATAAGGCACAACAAGATGACTTCAATGTTAAATTGATGAAGAGCCTAGATAGAATAGAAAAGAAAGTGGATAAGGAGACATAATCAAGTAGATCAAGAAGTCGCAAGTCTTGTGATGAGAAAAGAGAAGAGAAGAAATAGGTGTCGGTAAGCATTCTTTCAGGTAATCACACAATTGTTCGAGTCCATCTCCTATCAAGAATCATAAGAGAAGGACTGGGGTGGACAATCTACAAGGGGAAATGAATAAGATTAAGCCTCCTACATTTGACAGTGAGCATAAGAAGGATTAAGACACAAAGACTTGGTTTTTGGGTATGAAGAAGTACTTCCAGCTGCATAACTATTATGCATAGGCAAAAGGAAGAATTTCCATTTATCAGCTCAAGGGGAAAGCATCAATGTGGTGGGATTAATATGTACAAGTGTAGCATATTGATGAGAATAAAGTGACTTGGAGGGAGTTCAAGAGGTATTTCCAAAACAAATACTTAACCAAGCAATACTATGATATAAAAATGAATGAGTTCTTCAAACTCAAGATTGGGAATATGACAATTGATGAGTATGAAAGAAAATTCCTAGAGCTGTTGAAATATGTGTCTTTTATCAAGGATGAACAAGTGAATATTCATAGGTATCTAAGTGGGATATCCTCATTCATCAGTGATAAGATACAATATCATGACCCTAAAACATTGGAACAAACCATAAGGCACACTAAGTATCTTTATGAGAAACAAAGAGGAAGACCAAATTTCCAAACGGCTTGGGAAGATAAGATGAAAAGTAAGGTGGAACAGAGGAAGAAGGGAGTTAAGCCACCATTTTTCATAAATACTACGCAAGGACAATCAACCCATGAGGAACCCAAAATGTTGTAAATAATGGGACACAAGTCATGGAAATAACCTATGCAGTGTTGAGGTTGTGGCGGAAATCATATGTGTAGAGATTTCCCTCAAAGAGGTGATAAAGCGAGGACTACGCATAGTGTACAACAAACTGTGACAGTTGAGGACATGGGTAGAAATGTGCCAAGGATTTACGCAATGTTGGATAACAAACAAACTGAGTTTCAGTGGCACATGTTCGAGATGGAAGGTAAGATTAATGACCAACCCATTTCTATTTTAATTGACTCAAGAGCTAGTCATAGTTATCTAGATCCTAAGATGGTGGAAAGATTCCATTTTCCAAGAAGCAAGATTGGAAAACCTTGGGTGGTTCAGTTAGCTATAGGAACAAAGAGAAAAAATAATGATATGGTTAAGGCTTTCCCAATAGAGATTAATGGACTGTGCACTAGATCTGAGCTGAATATTATACCTTTGGGCTCATATGATTGCCTCATTGGTATGGATTGGTTGGATGAGCACCATGTTGTCTTGGATTGTTACAATAAGGCATTCACTTGCCTCGATGAGAAAGGAAATTTGAGAATAGTTCAAGGAATTCCAAGAGTTGTGACTATTAGAGAAGTTTCATCGTTGTAGTTGAAGAAAAGCTACAGGAAAGGATGTCAAGTGTTCGCAGGGCACATGAAAGAGGCACCTAAGAATAAAGTGCCAAGTGTGGAAGACTGCGCAGTGGTAAAATATTTTGAGGATGTCTTTAAAGAGATATCGAGATTGCCTCCAAATATATATATTGACTTCTCTATAAATCTGATTCCTAGAGAAACACTTGTATCCAAGACTCCTTATAGGATGAGTACACCAGAATTGGAGTTGCAGATGCAACTTGAGGGACTTCTAAAAAAAGGGTATATACACCCAAGTGTGTCTCCTTGGGGTGTGCCAGTTTTATTCATGAAGAAGAAGGATGGTATGTTGAGACTTTGTATCGATTTTAGACAGTTGAACAAGGTAATAGTGAATAACAAGTATCATTTTCCAAGGATAGATGATATGTTTGATTAATTGAGAGGCACATAAAAAATTTCCAAGATATATCTCAGATATTGATATCACTAAGTGAGAATAAAAGAAGAGGACATTAGTAAGATTGCCTTCAGAACAAGGTATGGTCATTACAAGTTCGCAATGGTGTCATTTGGATTGTCAAATGCACCAACTATATTCATGTGCTTGATGAATGGAGTTTTCAGAGAGTATTTAAATAAGTTTGTCATTGTTTTTCTCGTTGACATACTTATCTACTCAAGGTTTGAAGAAGAACACGAGCAACACTTGAGGATGGTGTTGCAGGTTTTGAGGGAGCATCAACTTTATAAAAATATGAGCAAGTACTCATTCTATCAACAACATATTCATTACTTGGGTCATATCATTTTAGAAGAACGGATAGTCATAGACCCAATGAAGATAAAATCCATTGAGGAGTGGCCAACACCAATAAATGTCGCAGAAGTGAGATCCTTTATGGGACTTGTAGGGTACTATAGAAGGTTTATTGAAGGATTCTCATAGATTGCACATCTGATTACATCTTTTCATAATAAAGGTGTGTTATTTGAGTGGACTTCAAATTGCACAAGGAGTTTTAAAAACTTGAAGAGTTTGTTAATGAGTGCACCAATTTTGAAGATTGTTGATCCAGATGCAAACTTTGTTGTGTACATGGATGCATGCAAGGAAGGAATCAGTGGATTCTTGAGTCAGAATGGACATGTGGTATGCTATGAATCAAGAAAGTTGAAGGAGCGTGAAAGACTCTATGCTACGCATGATTTGGAATTGGAAGCCATAGTGCATGCTTTGAGGATGTGGCGGCATTATTTTATGGGTAAAATATTTGAGTTGAGAACATACCATTTTGGTCTGAAATATTTGTTTGGACAACCAAGTTTAAATGCCAGACAAAGAATGTGGTTAAAGTTCCTCAGTGAGTATGACTTTGACATAAGGCATATCGAAGGAAAAGAGAACAAGGTGGATGATGCACTCAACAGGAGGATGCATGAAATGCAAGCTAAAACCATTAGCATGTACTAGACATATTTTTGCAACAGAATTTTGGAAGTTTCCAAATCAAATTTGCGCTATATGGATATAATTGCTACTTTACAGCAAGGTATGTTGCAACAGAAAATTGAAGGCTATGATTTGAGAGAGGATGGGATCCTTATGTATAGACACAGATTCTATGTGTCGAATGATTAGGATTTGAATAGCCTGAAATTGTCGGAGATGCATAAGTTTCCTTATGCTGGACATCTGGGGTACCAGAAGAAAATTGTCGCATTTAAGAAGCAATACTTTTGGCTAGGTATGAAAAAGGAATTTGTGGATTTTATTGCGACATGTCTCGAATGTTAGAAGGTCAAGGTTGAGCACAAACATCCAGTTGGTTTTCTATGACCTTTTTCTATTCTTGAGTGGAAGTGGGAAGTAGTGACCATGGAATTCATAACTAAACTAGGACTGCTAAGCAACATGATTATATTATGGTCGTGGTGGAAAAGCTTACTAAAGATGCCCATTTTATTCCAGTTAAGTCAACACACAAAGTAGGCGACATTGCTGAGATGTACATGTGAGAAATTTCCAAATTTCATGGTGTTCCTAAGATAATTTTGTATGACAGAGATTCCAAGTTCACTTCGAACTTTTGGAAATGGCTATTCAAGGGATTTGGAACAAGTTTGAATTTCAACACATCATATGACCCAGAGACAGATGGTCAAATAGAAAGGGTAAATTGGATAATTGAATACATGCTAAGGATGTATGTGATGGATAAGCCACCAAAGTGGAAATACTACTTGAATTTGGTAGAGTTTTCTTATAACAATGGGTATCAGACATACTTAAATATGCACCAAGGATAGTGCATAAATAAGAGGGAGGGGATTGTAATGTCCCTGATCTAGAACCCTTGGTAATTGTACATATAGTTTGGTGAGACGATTGGTACCAAGTGTAAATTTAATGTACATATAGGATGGTGAGCCATTCACACCTAGATTTTGGTGTCACACTCATCTGAGCAAGTATAAAGAGAATTGTTATAAAGACAAGGAAAGCACGAGCATTGCACCATGTTGCGTGCACTTGGGTTAGTGCACAATAATGAATGGAAGTGCATAGTACTGAGATATGTCTGTTTGTGATTGTTTATGTTTTGAGGTCGGAGAGCCTGCGTGATTATGATATCAGTGAGCCTCGACACATATAGGATAGTGCGTATGTCCATGTAAATATAATCATGATTATTAATACAATATTGCATCGTTGCACGCTAGCTAACTCAGATGAAAATAAACGGGGGGCCTACTCCACCAGAAAAGGGAAAAGGGGGGGGGGGTTTGAATCGTAATCCTTAGGAAATATTTTATAATATTTTCGGGAAAAGTGTAATGTCAGATATATTATTTTATCCTAAGTTCCCAAGGATAGGGAATGGGTCACCAAGTGGATTAAAGCTACTTTTGGAGGTGACAAGTGTCAAGTGGAAGGCATGCAATATATATTGTTGGCCTTAGTGTATTTTGGGAATTATTATATATGGGATTATCGACTATTGGGGAAAATTGATGTTGCAGGCTCTCATGAGCGGAACGGGGTTGGACTATATGGAAATTATGATTATTACCTTATTTTCGATGAGAATCTTGTAAGGATTTGAGAGGTTGTAACTAGAGTTTCATTGTCGAAGAGTCAAGGTGACAAATCGTGAGCAATCTCTTTGGGTGAGAGACTGGTTGTCGTGGAATGGTTGTCAGACCTGTGGGCATACTCTCTGGTCGAGAGTTTTGTTGATATTTGTTACCTAGTGTGCTGACAATTAGTCGTAGGGCTTAGAGACTTCTTGTCAGACCTGTTGTTGGTAACCCTGGGAAAGGAAGTGGGGCATTCAAAGGAATGTTGAGTAGAGAAGGAGCACACTTCCTTGGGTGTGACAGGTGTTTGGGGAATGAGGGACTGTGGGCTAGTTTCAAAAATGGGAACTTAGGGCTGGGAAATTTTGTTGAGTTTCAGAACTTAGCTTGTCTCTAGGATTCGTTTTTCCATAGTTGAGTTGATCCCTAGCTCGGGGGTGACATATTGCTGAAATTTTATGAACAACGATGTCTATGGTTGGGAGGAACGTCTGAGTCAAGGCCACAGTGGTAAATTTTATAAAATATAATTGTTCTTGATGTACTTGTCTTGTTTAGTGCATGTATATTTGTCTATGATTGACATGGGTTAATTCTTGTATGTTTTTGCATATGAGTATTTATTGTTATTATGTTTATTGTTTCTTTCTCATGTAAGTATGGTGTTTTTATCCTATATTTTTAGTTGTGCATGGATATGACCAATGTGGTTAGTATTTCCTTTTAAATTAACCTTGGTATTTGGTTATGATTCAAGAGTGTGAAGTGGACGAGCGCATAAGAACGAAGCCTGTGTACACCAAGAGGTCGGACTTTGTGTGTGCACTGATGATAATTAGATTCCACGCAAAATGAAAACTGATTTTCCGTATGCCACCTAGATGGTTGTGTGCACGATGTTGTTGTGTGAACCATATAATGGTGCACGCAATTGGTGTGCGCAGGTTTGAGTTACTTCTGTTGCTAAGATCTTGTTGTAATGAGAATGTTGCTTCTGCTATTTTAAGTTGTGTGGCGTGACTCAAGCTTGGGATGAGTGCATTACTTCAAGTGATATTGAATGGACTTGCGTTAGAGTAGAATCTACGCAGTGAAACTTTAGAGTAACATTGCTCAATAGAATGTTGGGGATGTTACAATTTGGTTGAATTAGAGCTACAAAAGTTGGGTTTGTGTGAGGTTTCCCAATCCGGGTTGGCTGGGATGTTACATTGTATGTTAGGGAAGGCTCTTAGAAATTTGATCATTTCACTTTGAGATGGAGTTGGAAGGGTCCAATTTGGGTTCATTTATGATAATAGTGGTGGACTATTCTCTCTATTATTGGTTTCATTTCTAGATATATTTATTTTTATCCTAATATTAAGATTTAGTTTGTTGCATTTTTCATATTGCATTTGTTGAATTTCATTCCCTACATCCAACCCATCTTCATTTACATGCTTACATCATAGATTGATTGGTTTATATTATATAGAGATCAGAATAAAACATATTTTCTTTCATATGGAAGTGGGTTCATAATTAGAGGGTTTCCCATTCAATGGAGAAAGATCTAATTAGGTCCTTTCACTAAGTCATCATGTGTAGTTGATGAGAGTCATTTTCACACATCAAATTTTGGTGATAGAAAGAGGGAGGATGGTAAAATTACCCACATGGAGCCATTATTTTCATCTATGCACTAATAGCTCATGGTTCTTGTTAGTCTCTAATTTTTCTTTTGATTTAGTGAGAAACTCTAATCCTAAACCCTCCCTACCTACACTTCATTGTTTGTTTTCATTTGATTTTAATTTATGTATCCAGATTGTTATGTTTCACATTTTAGCTTTTTGAATAATTTCCTTAAGTTTGGGGATTTAAGACATGGTTTTACAAGATGTGTCACTTCATATGCCTATTCAAATCTTGCAAATTCAAAATTCTACCAAGTCATTAATAGTGCTACTGGTCTAACATTATTCTCGTAGCGCTAATATAATCATGCCATGATAAGTGCCATCCACCCTGATTTTGTTATGATTACATAAATCATGGACTGATAATCTGCATGTGTACCACGATATCTCTTGAATCATTATACATTTCAAACCATTACATGATGGGATCATTATATACCTGCAAAGACCCTTTTCAAATCAATCAATTTCCAAACATCATTATATGATCCTGTCACTCGTCGTTCTAATTTGTTGAATTATAAGTGCAGGTATTTTTCAGAATAAACTGTTATATGTTAACAGTTGCAGGTTGTAAATTCAACCTCCGAATAGTGCCAAGTTGCAACATTGTGTTATTGATATGGCACCTAAGAGAATTGGGCAATTTGTTAGATTGGAACCCAAGGGCGCTAATATTCTCTAAGCATATTCGCAGATGGCACAGAGGTTTAAAGACGCTGGCTGGTTCGAATTCCTCACCACCTTCCAAGGTTACGATGAACAGGTATCTATGGTGTTTGCACAGAACTTTGATGGTTTCGAAGTGGAGATCGGAAATTTGTTGATGCTGGTGATAGAATAATCCATCGCCAAAGCTTGAATATTGGTATTTGGAGGAGAACAATGGTGGAAGAAGGAGCATGTAGTCACGGAGTTTGTCAATCAATTTTTGCTACCAGATAAGCAAAACTCGGATTGGATAAAGGGAGTCCCTCATAGTTGGATTAGACAAGAGTGGCATACCACCCTAATCATAATTCACATAAACCCTGGACTTGGCTGATTCAATCCCTAAATCTTGATCCACAACCAAGCAAACAAAGGAAGGACAAAGGGTAGAAGGCAATCACACAGAAAAAGAGTATCGCAGTTAATGAATTTTCTATCAAAGAAGAAGTATCTGCAACTAAGGTGAGAAGGAATAGCAAGAGAAAGAAGCAGAATCAACACATTCTTGATGATACCCCTGTAGATGAAATTCATAAAGAAGCCATGATCAAAAGAGGTAAGAGACCCAAACTGGATGCAAAGATTGAAATGTTTTCTGATGCAGACATAAAAATGGAAGATGATTCAGATGAAGATAATAATGTTAAAACTTGGGGAAGATACAAAGAAAAGGAAAATAAGTTTCTTAGTATTATAAAATACCTATAACAAGAGAAACCACCAGATCATCAAAACTTGAAGCAGTGTTTTTTGATGACAAAGGCTATTATTTTGCAGAACTAGAAAAGCTACAGGAAATACTCTGTTTTTTACCTGTTATAGTCTTTATCTTCAAGAGAGGTTGCAGAACAGCTGGAGATGAATTTATTGAAAAAAAAAGAGGTTTTTGTTGGGAACATGTCCCTTCACAAAAACCTCTCTCGGTTTTTACACAGCAATCACATTTTAAGAGATTAAAATTTATCTTTGAGGCCTATTTTTCTGAGAAAGCTACAGGAAATACTTTGTTTTTTACTTGTTATAGTCTTTATCTTCAAGAGAGGTTTAAGAAAATATGGAGATGAATTTTTTTAAACAAAAAGAGGTTTTTGTTGGTAACATGCCCCTTCACAAAAACCTCTCTCGGTTTTTACACAACTATCGCAGTTTAAGAGATTCAAATTTATCTTTGAGGCCTATTTTTCTGCGATTTCATAATAAATAATTTCATGTTTTAGCCAATAATTTTGGGAGAGGTTGGAGAACAAATGGTGATGAAGTTTTGGAAACAAAATTTTTTTTTTGGGGGGAATGAGTCCCTTCACAGAAACCTCTCTCAGTTTTTACACAACTATCACCATTTAAGAGATACGAAGAGATTGTTGGACCCTATTTTTCAGGAATTTACCAGATTTGTTTTCCTGAAAAATCTCATGGACAACAATTGACAAGCCACCTCATCAATTCGAATTGGAGATCAGATTGGATATTATCCTTGATTATTTGAAACAAGAAACTAAATATATATGAGGGGGTTTTCAGATCCATTTCTTTTGGATCTTGATAACTAAGTATTGTTTCTATATAAACTCTGTAGAAGGAGAAGTTAGGGATCAAAAAATTGGAGACCCAGAAGACTCATTTTGTGAATACATGTAAGACTCTATGTTCCATTTTGAAACTTAATAGAAAAGGCATATGGATGGTTATACACTCTTCTCTACTCTGTTTTTCTTTCTTCATGCTTGAATTCATTATTCAGATTGCAATGCATTTGTTTCTTGATTGATAATTAAAACAGTAAAGAATTTGTTGTGGGAATTATTTTCAAGTTTTGATTTCAAGCTGATGGTCTTGTTTCTTTATGATTTATGAGACAAGGATTTCTGTGAAGTTGAAAAATTGAAAGCTTCATCCTATTTTTTTTCAAATTGGTCTAATATATCTATGTGACTAACTTTAAACCAGTCAATGGGATTTATTATGTTCTTATTTTGATTTTCATGTTATGTTATCACCTTGAGCCAGTTTTCAACCACCTTATTCAAAAAACCAAACCTTCAAAACCTTCAAAACATTTTGCAATAAATCGATGATGCCCTAGCTTGCACCCTCTCACAGTCAGTGCAACTTTAGGGACTAACAGTTCTACTAAAAAATCATGCATGGGAGGAAAATATTGCTTTGTACCTACAAGGACCTTTGCATGATATTTCAACAAAGGAAATTGATTTCTTGCCAAAGTTCAATGGTGAAGGTGACATAATTCATTAGAGCATATTCGCATTTATGAAAGCACAATTTGCTTACTGAAAATTGTTGAAGAATATTTTCTATGCAAGTTGTTTCCCTTCACATTTGAAGGAAGAATCCAATATTACTATATGGTTCTACCAATCCATTTGATTCATGATTGGAACCATTTCAAGAAGGTTTTTAAAATTGCTCGTGGTGATTATCAATTGGTGGAATTATATCAAGAATTGGGTGAGATACATAGAAAGATGATGAATCTATTAAATATTTTTATATGAGGTTTCAATACATGTATTATCATCGTTGGGACAAGCATATGCTTGCACTGAAAGTGATTTGTGAATGGTACTTGAAATGTCTCCCTATTGAAGTAGTTGAAGATCTATTGTTAGCATGTGAAGAAACTCAAAAAGTTAAAAGGGACTTGAAAATGTATCCTTCACCTTTGGATCTACCATGAAATCTCATTTATAACATTCAATATGAAGCCAACTCATCAATTTTTGAGATGGTTGAAATGGAATAGTTAGTCAAGGACGTGTTCTTGTAAGAAACAATAAATAACAAAGAAGATATTAATCTATGTAATGGTTCCATTCAAAAATATTTCATAATGAATATGCCACCTCGATGGAATACATTTCATAAGATGATACCCTCTTTCAATGGAATGATGGAGAATGAGCTATACAATTCTATGTTGTTTCTTATATATGGAGAGGAATGTTAGATGGATTCGTCAATTTTTCCTTTCTTAGATACCAACATGTCATAGGACCCTAAAAATCCCTTCTCCATGTTTCTTATATCTTCAAAGGAGTCCAACCCTTCTATGAAAATGATGTCATGGGACATACTACCCATCTATACAAATGATGAAGCCCAAGAGGAAGAAGATAAAATGACACTTACATGACTTTGTCTGGAAGAATTATTTGTGTGATGAATGATATGTTATTTTACACTTATTATGTTGATGATTCATTAGATGGTATGTCAATGATGGTTTTTATTATGCATATGAAACATTGTGACTTTTATGCTATTTATATGATGTTAATGATAATTTATGACTAATGGACCTCTGCAATGCACACAACTGATATACTTAAGTTTACAATTTTTATGTTAACATATGAGTAAATTATTATTGGGAAACTGAATAATTATGCATAGACAAATGGAATATTATGTATGGATAAATTGATGATGGTATTTAGTTAAGTTAGTAGTAATTTAACTAGAAATGATTTGGCATGTGATGATTTACATACTTAATGAGTATTTGACACATGGGTTGGTTTTCATGTGATATGCCATGAGCAAGAGTTAATAAGATATTGATTTCAAGTTGGATGAATAATGATGATGATAGATCCCGTGGGAGCCCATACCCATAATGAATCTCACTAGTTCCATAATATGGGTTGAGGATAGAATACGAGTCTCACCAAACTTACACCAATTACTATGGACTTGTGTGTAATCCTCAGAGCTTGAGATATTTTCAAATGATTGGGGTTGAAGACAAGATGATGAAAGTCAAGTGGAGTGTTGGATCAGTGTTGCAAATTTTGATACCTATCATAGTGACATGTATGATGAGTTGTAACACCATCATATGACTAATGACATATAAAATATTAGTCTAAGCAAAGGGAATTGTGCCATGGTGAGTGAAATCATTCAAGCTCTAGGAGTTGTAAACTGGGGGCTATGAATGATAGGGAATGGATGAAGAGTAGTTGATGGATTGTGTACAACTGATTGTTTATATTATATTGTGTGAGTATCATTGATTTTGAATGAATCGATCATGTTTGTTGCGTAGGAATTCTAGATTACAAAAAACATGTAGATCAAAATTGATTTGGTTGTTCATTATTAGTGCATTTGAGAACCTGCATGAGAAAGATACACACGTGTGCCCTCAAATGTATGTTTATGCATCTTGGGTCTATTTTTCTTATTACGTGGTGCCATTTGAATTACTAATAATGAAATAGAAATACACACAAAAATCCTATAGTAACTAATTAAATTAAATAAATAATATGTAATAAAGAAACACATTAGAGAATGATTAATAGTTAAGTTGAATTAATTGAATTGCATGGGGGAACTTGGAAAGGGAAGGAAAAATTTAGAAAATAATTTATTAATTAGACAAGTAAGAAATGAAATAGGGGATCTTTAATTATTTTGGGGGAATCTTTAGTTGTTTTGGAAAAATACTATGTCTTCATGTTTGAATGTATGGTCTAATTTGAGAATGATTGAGATTGTATCAATGATATGATCCATATTGAAATGATTGGAAGTATGTTTGTATGTATGGACTATATTGGAAAAACACCATGTCTGCATGTTTGAATGTATGGTCTAATTTGAGAATGATTGAGATTGTGTCAATGATATGATCCATATTGAAATGATTGGAAGTATGCTTGTATGTATGGACTATAATGAGAAAGGATGGAAGAGTAGATAGAGAAGTCATGTGAAGAATGTTTGATTAAACATTGTCTTGAATTGTCAAGTTAAGATAGTTACTAGTATAGGTTTGATGACAATAAGCTCGTGGGCCCACAACTAGTGGGTTGAGGGGGGATAGAATTTTGTCCTCCATAGATTGTTGCAAATTCCATATCATAGAATTTGTAAATAAGCTTCAACTTGGAATTTGGAAGAACAAATTTGTTAAACTAGTGGTCATTGCTTAAATAGTTAATATTATTATTGTGTTTTTCTTTATAATATAATATTAATAACAATTTGAATTTGAATTATATTATAAATTATCTATTTCTTTTGTGAAATGGAGAATCCATAAATAATGACATATTGAGTTTTCTCTTAATTCTTAAAGTAAATAAAATTTACTAGTTTTTGTTGTTAGAAAAAGCATTGTAATTATGTAACTTGTTTTTTTTTCTTTCTAAAACTTAACTATAATTGAAAATCAAGTCATTTCAATATTAAATTTCAACTTCTTCTTACAAACCTTTTGTTATTATTTCCTTTTATCTTCTCTCTTCCCTAATTTATAGCCTAATTGAAAACTAAGAGCCAACTTATAATAGAATAATACATAGCAATAAAAACTTATAATGATTTTCTATCATAAACAATATTACATGATAACTTAGGAAATAGCCTAGTTGAAAACTAAGAGTCAATTTATAATAAAATAGTACATAGCAATAAAACTAAAACTAAGAACCAAGTTTTAACATAGGAAATAGCCTAGTTGAAAACTAAGAGTCAATTTATAATAAAATAGTACATAGCAATAAAACTAAAACTAAAAGCCAAGTTTTGACATAATAGTACATAGCAATAAAACTTATAATGATTTTCTATCATAAACAATACAGTTTTATGATAACTGAGGGAATAGCCTAGTTGAAAACTAAGAGCCAATTTATAATAGAATAATACATAGCAATAAAACTTATAATGATTTTTTATTATAAATAATAATTTTTTATAATAACTTAGAGAATGTAAATGATTTCATACCCAACTTTCAAGCCTAAGGACTTGTAAACCTTTTCCTCTTCTTGTTTGATTAAAATTAAAACAATTTAGTAAAGAAATAATTAATATATTATTAAACTTGAATAATGAGTGTTAGTATTTGAATCCATATTTCCTTGCATCAAACAAAGGTATGTATTAAGCCACACCCATGAACCAAATCTACCATAGAAATAACTCATGGACTAAAAATGTAATTTTAAAGAAAACCAAATTTTTAAATTTACAACTCATGAATTCAACTACATTTTAAAGAGAACCCATTATCTAGATTTGTAACTCTTAAATTAAAAATGTGTTTTAAAGAGAACCCCAATTAGATTTGCAATCCATGAATTAAATTTGCATTTTAAAGGAAACCCATTGTTTAAATTCATAATATAAGTGAAGATTTTAAAATATTTTTTTTTATATAAAAATAGTAAATTCAATACTTATTCTTAATTTTTTTTAAAGAAAAACATTTAAAAGACAAACTTTAAAAACTTTAGATTCCGGGATTAAACTAGGGTTTTGGCTATGTGCCAACCCAAATTAAGGCTATGAACAAACTTTGGAAGGTTACACACCATACCCATGAAAGGGTGGCCGCGTGTTAACATCAAATAAAAAGACATAGTTAACCCCAAGGGCAAAGCATGACTAACCCCAAAAGGGAAGGCAGGACCAATCCCAAGGGTACCACTCAAACAATTTAAAAAGGAAAAACATAGTGGTCCAAGAAGGAGGTTGCAAACCCTCCCACAAAGAAATTGCAATCCTCTCTTAAACATTAAACTTGCAAATGAACTTAGGGAAGCCATGTCAAAATCATAAAACTTCAATTCATATGGTAACAAAAAAAATCTATGAAAATCAAAATCATTGCCGGGGAAAGAGAAAACAAACCTTTTGTTTCAAAAACAAATAAAAAACCATGAAAGGATTCCCTAAAGTACAAATTCATATAAAAGAGGAAGAAGGATTACCATAGCTATTATTTTTACTTCTTCTTACCATTACAAACCCTAGCTTAAAATCCTTACCATTACAAACCCTAGCTTAAAATCCTAAGAGAAAGGAACAAGGGAATAAAAAAGAAAGAGTAGAGTAAAATGAACAATTAGGGTTATAAATTTGTTTTTTTTTTTCAAAATTAAAATTTTGAATTAAAGAGAAATAATTACTTTCAATTAATTAAATTAAAATAAATAGTTTTTTTATAATATTTGATTTGTTTTAATTTTTACTCTATATACATATACAAATGAATTGATAAAAATCATATTTTTTTAGTTTTGATTTATTTTAACTTTTACTTTTTTTTAAAATATATACAAATGAATGAATAAAAATATATATTTTTTCATTTCTAAAGAATACAAAACAATAATTTATTTAAATAAATATCCATTATTTATTTTCTAATGAAAATATAACTATTATTTACTTTATATTAATTATATAAATTTATATATAAATATATTTAGATTTTAAATTAATTAATATATAAATAAAAGTTTTTCCAAAAATAATATCACTATAATTATAACTTCTAGATATATTTGGGAAACATCACAAGAAGTGCATTAACAATGTACTCTATCACCATGAGTACAACAAACCTACAAACTAATCATACAAAATGATTGTCATTTATTAAATGGGAAATTAAAATAAAAAATGTAAATTATGTAGCAACATTGTTTGGATGATTATTTAATTTAATAATTTTATAAATTAATTTTGTTTTTTATAATAATTGGTTTATATCATTATTAAATAAAATATATGAAATCAAAAAAGTCAATGAAAAATTAATAAATAAAATGTATGAAATAAGAAAGTCGATGAAAAAGTAAACAGAGATAATAATATAAAACAAAAGAAAAAGATATATCATTATTAAATAAAATATATGAAATAAAAAAAGTCAATGAAAAATTAATAAATAAAATGTATGAAATAAGAAAGTCGATGAAAAAGTAAACAGAGATAATAATATAAAACAAAAGAAAAGGATAGAAAACAAGTAAAAAGAAGACAAATTACAAATACAAATTACAAATAGAAAGAGAGAAAACATATAAAAAAGAAGGAAGACAAATGTAAAATAAAATAGAAAGAGAAAAAACATATAAATACAAAAATTAGAAGAAAATAAGTGAATTATAGATATGTGAATGATGATAAGTAAATAAATTTATATTATAGAATTGAAAGAAACCATTATATTATATTATAAAATTGGAAGAAATAAATTATTATAAGAATGAAAGATAGAATAGTAAAATATATTTTGTTTATTGTTTTCTTTAAAAGAATAATATATAAAATGATGTCAAGTATATAAATTAGTATGAGAAATTAGAAGAAAAAAAAAATCATAATAAGAATGTAATGTAGAATAATAAAATATATTTTGTTGTTTTTAAGAATCTAAATTAGGATTCATCATCAGGATTAATCGTCGAATGAGAGGTAGTTGTCGTCAAGTAATACTTTAAATAATACTTTAAATGCAAGACAATTTTTAATTTAAAAGTTAAGTTGGTTCTCCTAATTTTGGAATTTAATTTAATTAATGAGACTTAAATCTAGGGTTTTGAGAATAATAATTAGTGTGTATAAGTATATAAAAATCTAGGTTATAAGTGGCTTTTAATTATTTGTTTAGGGTTTTAGGTAATTTATTAGGTTTTACTCTTAATTAATTATTTAATAGTGTTGGTATATAAGTAGTGTGGTTTATTTGTGATTATTTTTAAGGTGATTAGGATATTAATGTCATATGATTAATGATGATTACCAAAGTGTGGAATAATAATTAGTGTGTATAAGTATATAAAAATCTAGGTTATAGGAGGCTTTAATTATTTATTTGTTTTAGGGTTTTAGGTAATTAGGTTTTACTACTAATTAATTATTTAGTAGTGTTAGTGTATTAGTGGGGTTATTTGTGATTATTTTTATGGTGATTTAGGATATTAATATCATATGATTACATATGTGTATTAATATTGAGAATCAATGCTTATTACCTAAGTGTGGATATTATAGTTAGGTGTCAATATAGAAAATAGTTTGAAATCTAGGTTTCCTTAATCATTTAGGTTTTTTATTTAAGCACTTAGGTTTTAATCATATCTAGTTATTTGAATTGATAGTGTTTTAATATAAGTTTGTAGGGTAATAATATCTAATGCGGGTTTTAGGGTTTGTAAAAGGATTAGGGTTTAATTAATAAAGTGTATAGTGACAAGTTTTAAATTAGAATTTGTATAGTAGTAGTAAGACTAGATAGACCCCTAAACCTAAGAACCTATTCAAATTAAACCAAAACAAGCAGAGAAAGGAAAGGAAAAGGTCAGTGTCATACCTGATTTGGTCCATGATGGTCCCTTATTTGGTTGATTAATGGGTGCCAAAAGCTACTTACCTCCAGGCCACCGTCTCTATTCATGTTGTTGGGGTGCTTGATTATTTCCAGAGCTTCTCTTAAGCGTCTTTTGTAGTAGTGACCCTCTTTTGCTAGTATCTTGGTGTCCTCAAGGCAAACATGATGTTTGGTTTTCAGGGAGTATTCTACTAAGGCGGAAGTGCGGCTACGTTCCTTTCTAATGTTTGCTTCGTGTTCCTTAATCCTTACCTGGAATGATCGTCCAGTTTCACCAATGTAACATTTCCCACATGAGCAGGACACTTTGTACATGCCTTTCTCTTATCGGTTGTCTATAGGGTCCTTTACAGACTTCATTCTTTGTCTGATAGTAATTAGGGGTTTGAAGGAGGTCATAATTTCTTTTCTTTTGAAAACCTTGGCAATCTTGTCTATGACACCCCGAATGTAGGGAAGAAAGGCTTTAATGTTTGAGGTTTGATCATTATGTGTACGAGTCCTTCTTCCCTTCTTATCTATTGCCTTTTTGATGTCTCTATCTCTATATCCAATGTTCTTGAAGACCTTAGTTAAGTGGTCTATTTCTTCTTTAAGATGTTCCTTGTCGGAAATTCTTGCTGCCCTTATGGCCATGGTGTTGAGAACCCCCATCTTTTGAGAGGGGTGGTGGTGGGATTCGGCGTGAAGGTAGTTGTTTGTGTGAGTTTTCTTCCTGAAAACTTTGTGCCCAAGTGTGCCATCACGTTTCCTAGTAATAAGCATGTCTAGGAAGGGTATGCTATTGTTATCTTCTAGTTCCATGGTGAATTTAATGTTCTCAGAAATTCCATTGAGGTGCTCAAAGAATCTGTCTAGTTCTTCTTTTCCATGAGGCCACTTGACGTTGGTATCGTCCACATACCTTTTCCATCTGGATGGTTTGAGGGGGTATGTTTCAAGGGCATTTTTCTCAAACTTCTCCATGTAGAGGTTGGCTAAAATTGGGGATAAAGTGGATCCCATGGCTACTCCGCTTGTTTGTTCGAAAAACTCTCCTTGGAAGCTGAAGAAAGTTGATTTTAGACACACTTCTGCTAGTCTAGTTGTTTGTGGGTCTGCTACCTCCTTTATGACTTGAATGGCCTCATGTAGTGGGATCTTAGTAAAAAGTGAAACTACATCAAAGATGATGAACATATCCTTTGAATCAATTTTCTCCTCTTTTATGAGTTCCACGAATTCTCTTGAATCCTTGATGTATGAGTATGTTTTGCCGACTAATGGTCCTAGGATTCTTGCCACGTATTTGGCTAGTTCATAGGTTGGGGAACCGATTGTGTTGATCTTAAGAGAAGCTCTGGAAATAATCAAGCACATAAATTCTTAGGGAGTCCATAAATTCTAGTTGTGATTAGGCAGCTTGGGGTTAATCGTTTTTTCATCCATTCGTCGAGGTTGGAGACTTTAATGGCCTTCTTGACTTCTTTGATGACCTTGGATATTGGGTTGTTGTCTAGCTTCTTGTAACTGCCATTCGTGGTGAGATGCTCCATCATTTTGGTGTTGTAGTCTATTTTGTTCATGACTACTATAGCCCATCCTTTATCAGCTCTTAGAATTACAATGTTTTCATTGTTTCTTAGTCCTGATGATGAATCTTGATTCAAATTCGAAACATCGATGACGAAATGACACCAACTGTGGATTATCCAAACAACACATGCGAAAATATATTTTGTTAATAATATGATATTTTTTTAACAAAAATAGGTATAATCTGTATTAAAATTTAGATGTGGTTGAACCAAACAAGTAGATTATATAAAATGACCAATTTTGTTACAACTACTTTATACTTTGTTGAGTCCTAAAAATTCAAAATTGTTTTCCAATAGTTGAGCTAGCCTTGATATCATTGAATTATATCTATGGAGTCATCTCGTATATAGCCTAGTTAATTATTTTTGAAACAATAAAACTACTTTGAAAAAAAATAAAAATAAAGATAAAATATTAGATTAACTCAGGTCCATTGAGGACTTCTTATTTGACATCAACTTGGTTGTTGGCTATCTATTTAACTAGTCATGTGTCCATATCATTATCCAAGCCTTGGCCTTGCTATGTTGTATCCTCCTATTTCACTTCACTGTGATAACTTCATATTTAAATGAGCCTATGGATGGATTATTGGTGGGGATGGACAAAAGACTCCTAGTTAATTTTCGCAAGTCACATCCTAGCTCCAACTTTGTAAACTTTTTACTACATAGAATCAAACTTGGCTTCCAAAACACATACTTTGACTCTCCACGAAAACTATGCAATACTTTTTTATGTTTTCTTATGGGTTACAAGTAATAGGTTAGTTTTGATGACATACCTATTAATCTCTTAAGTTTGCATGTCAACTTTTTACTTCCAATCTTCTTTTCAACCTTCCCACCTCTTGATAGACACATACAATGCCTCTTAAATTGTAGATGCTTGGCTCTTGCATTGCCTTAAACCCTTCCTCAGATCTCTTGTCTCACATAGAGCACATCGATCAGAGATGCAATGAAAATTAACCACTATGATGGTAAAAAAAACTCATGCTCTTATCAGTTCATTTCTTACTCCATTCTTAATCCATTCCATATTCAATTTACTCTAGACTCCAATATTAAACAATTTCTAGATTAGAAGATTCAGTTCCTCTCCACCAAGCACCTTAACAACTTTCTTCCCAGTTGGTAATATAAAATGTGCCTAGGAGTGAACCAAGAAAGGAGGAGTGGCCACCTTGAAGCTCTTTCAAGTTAAGAACATACAGACCTTGCCTCCCCATGAACAAATGTAAAAAAAAAAAAATTGAACAAAAATATGATTATGTTCTCTATACCTTTAGGCCCACATTTACTCATCCATCCCATTTAAACCACCACAACAAAATTCATCATAATGGAGTGAAGAATGAGAGTGCTCCTATTCATGGGGGTGTTATTTCCCATTATGTCACCCACCTCATGATGCATCACTTGTCACATTGATTTGTGCACATTAAAACATTGGCTTTCAAACATATGCCATGGGAGGTGGGATATGAGAAGTCACCCCATTTATCCTTAATTTTCCCATTTCAATTGCCAGTGCTCCATTAACTTTAGTGTCTACCAATGAATTATGGACTTTCAAGACCTAATAAAATTTAATGCTATCATACTTTTTTGCCAACACTTGTGCCTTTTAAATAATTCTACTCAATTGGATGTATTTGGGCACCATGGTAGTGTATGTGTCAGATGATGATTCCTACCACTATAATATTATCTATATGTTTGTTGTTTAACAAATTCATTCCCTAATATAAAGCTAAGGTTTTTTCTTTGTTATTAGTGGCAACTCCAATCTCTTATTCAAAGCTTAATGTTTGAGTTACTTTAGGATCGATGATGATCCCCCCACCTACCTCCCCGATATATGACTTTAATGTCATTATGGTAATCCTGTTATTTTTTTTAATCTAGATGCACAAAATTTATATTTGATGCATAGATTATTAAATCTAAACATACTATAAAAAAAAATTGTGGTTCAAAATAACGGGAAGGGAAACATGCATTTTTAGTTTGAAATTCAATAAAAATCATTTTGGATTAATGAAATTATAGATATCAAAGGTCAACATTGCAAAATCTCAGTATAGTAAAGATATTCAAAAGTGCTAAATCCATTTATGCATTTAAAACAATAATTTCATCCATTTAAAATTGCTTTTTTTTTTTAAATGTAAAATGTCCAAGTTTCTTGTTTCTCTATAGAAAACATTTTACTTCATACTAAAACTTGTCTTAATTGACCAATATACTCTAAGTCAATGGAGTAAAACTTATTAAAGTTTGTATTTTATATGATGTAAATTCAAACATATAATTAAGTTAATATAAGTATATTTAAAATTTAAATTCAATATTTTAATTCATAAAGTAATAGGAATAATAGGATATAAACGATATTTTGTATTATTATAGAAGATTATTAAAAATTTAGATGAATTTATTATTATTGGAATTTGGTTAGAGAATATTTGTTAGAATTATAATTTTAAATTAATAAAATTATTATTTTAAATTTAAAAATAATTCAATATTTTTATAATAATTAATATTTTTAATTTAAAATCTAAAAAACCTTTTATATTGAAATTTCAACTATTAACACTATATAATTAAATTAAAAAAATATTGAAAAAGTAATACGCTCGCATAAGTTTAACATGATTTATATAACAAGTAAAAAAAATATGAGACAAATTAATACGATATAAATGAAGGTTAGAGCACAATATATGAAAGGGGCCTAAGATGGTAGCATCTTGTAAATTATCATTGTTTTGATCAAATCAGAGTTCTATGTTGTCATTCATGACTTCATGATGAGTTAGTGAATTCCTATTAAAGTCAAATACAAGTGTCATGCACATTTGTTTTTAACAATAGGTGACATCCTCTAAATTATTATTATTTTTATAAAATATGTTGTTAACCATATGTAATGATTTATTGAAGGAATGCCAAAGACATGTTATGCTTTGTTTTTTTATTAATTTATGGGATTATTCACATATTATATAAATTTATTATTATGATTATTTTTTTTGTTTATGATATAATTATTTAAATTTATTATTATGATATAATTTTATAAATTTTTTATTATGGTGAAAGGTTTTTTTTTTACAATTTAATATAAAGA
>ML778604.1:303816-315560 GCA_009831015.1 Picea engelmannii | reverse complement strand
AAAAAATTGTCAATATAAAGTATTTCAATGTATATTTTAAATCCCCTGGATGGGGTGTTTCCAGGTACCATGTGTGGATAGGCCACGGGGAGGCCAGCTGACACCCAATCGAATTCGTCCCCCCAACACATCACCTCACGGCTCAAACACTGTCGTCACCACCCCTCAGATCACTCGAGTTGGAAGTCAGTTGCACGAGTTGGAAGCCTTGTAGCGTGAGAATGCCCATGGCGTCGTGCAAGTCATATCATATGTCACCTCCTCTCCCAATATATGGTGCCCCTACCGCCGAGCTCGGGAGCATTCTCCCTCCTTCGTTTCCCAATGCTCTCCTTCTCCCTCACTGGAGCGCTCTGCACTTGACCTCACGGCCCATTCAGCTCTGCGTTTTCATCCCCAAGGCAATGATAGCCCCAACCATGCCCCGTCTGAGAGGTAAATCCAAGCGAGGAGCCGCCTAGTACGTTGCCAGGGGAAAGGAGATGCCCAATTCCGACCACCCACCAGATAACGTTGCTCTCCCAGTCTTGGCTCCCATTATAGCTCCTCCTCCCGCAGAGCCAATTCATGAAGCCGCCCAGGACCTGTCACCGCTCTCAAACCCCTATGTCTGTCGGGTAGAATGGTTTGACACCATGGGGAATTCTCTGGGCTATTCACCTCCCCCCTCTCTCCACCTCGTCGTCTGCCTCCACCTTTCTCGCCACCCCTTTGAAGCCACCTCCACCTCGTCTGACTCCCAAATTCTCTTTACCTACAACAAGTGCGCTGACCGGGAAGTGATCACAGCTTCACTGCACGAACTAACCAAGGGACAGGAGGACATCAAGTCCGCCCTCCGGGATTTACAAAAGAAGGACGCGGAGAAATGGATCAGGGTGGACAATTTGGTGTTCTTTCTCTAGGACCTCCGGCAGGCAATTGCAGATTGAGACATGAGCAAAATGAAGAAGACCCAAGCCTTCACGGGCCTAAGACTTGGTCCAAGTTTCTAAAGTTCTCTTGATTCAAATTTTAGTTCTTGTTTTTTCTAGCTAGCTCTGTTCAATTCACAAACAACCTACTCTGTTTAGTTTAGTTTACAGACAGCTTTTCGCCCTGCGTGGCACTGCAGTTTTTTTTTTTGCATGGCAAACTTTGTCTCATTTTGGACAAGTGTCACTCTATTTTTTGGACTGGTGCCAATAGTGGTTTCCCAGATGGGCACTCTTGACACGCATGACAAACAGTTTGTAACTTTTTCACGAAGGCCCTAATATATTTACTAACTTAAAAAAAAATGTATACTTTAAATAAAATATTATTATATAAACTATATATAATGATTGAAAGTAAAAGTTCTCAATATTTCATTATTTTCTAGTTTCCTATTCGGTAGGTCAATAGTTTCTCTATCTTATTAATTTTTTCCACGAATAGGCATGGATGAATTTCTAGGCCTATGATATTTCCTGTATATATTATTTATAATGTAATAAAATAGACTACTTTCTTACAACAACAAAAAAATTGAAAGTAAAAAATTATGTATTCCATGGATAAGTGTTTTCTACATTTGAGTATGAGGGATATGTGTAATTATTTCAGTGCTTAACATGGATTTGACATGTGGCATTTAATTTTTTTTGAATGTTGGCAAAAAACAAAATATTTCAATATCAACTTTATATGTGTGTGTGTGTGTGTGTGTATCCATAAAGCAATTGAAATTACAAACTTTCTTATGGTTAAAACATTTTAATGATGTAATCCTTAGTATGAGAGAGATGTGTAATTCCTGTTGTGCTCAACATCGAGTTGACACACACACACACATTAATAACATGTGTAGATCCATCTTAACTTCAGATCTATTATGCGCGGAGAGGGATCAAGTCCCGAAAGGTGAAAACTTTTCTTAAATTTAAAAACTTGAGGAAAAATTTGCACCTTAAAGGATTTGATCCCTCTTGGCGCATGATAGATTTGGAGTTAAGATGGATTTGTTGGCGTCAGAAGTCACTCCTAGATTGCAGCAGGAGCAGAGCCCGACGCCCATCAGTTTTATGTCACGATTTGTTTAATGGGTTGATCGAATGGATAGAGACTCAAGAAGATATAGCTTTAACTTAGGAAACTGGGCCTGGTGTGTAGAAAACAAGGGAGGTCTTGATCCAACTTCGGTCAGTAAGCTGAGTATAACATGGATAGATGGAAGACTTAATGAGATGAGTGAGCAAGACTGCCTCGGGCATCAGGCCTTCGGCAACTTGAGGAGGAAAAACTCAGAAGACAAGATCCTCTTGACCCCGAGTTTCAAGGAACTGAAAGGTGACTTGACTGGATCCTCCAATTCCGAGCCATTTCAGCGTTGGGAAAACATAAGAACTTATTAGAAGCATTGCAACTATTACAGTGATCCAAACTACATCATCCTATAATATCACAACTCGACTAGATCCTCCAATTCCGAGTTGTTCTAACACAGTGTAAACAAAGAAATGGAAAGAGGCTGACATCCATAAAGGAAAGAAGTCTCAAATGCCAATACATAACCAGAGCGACCAACGCTTCATCAAAACTTTACAATCGGGAGCCTAGCTCAACCATTGATGCTTTGAAAAATATCAAAACTAAGTATATATACTCCTAAACAATTGCCCAACAGAGGCGTCTTAGACTTTCAGGATGGGGTGTCTCTTCAATCAAATCTGGCATGCATTCCTCTGTCATACGCCAACTTAACTCTGCACGGCTCATGCTAAGGGGTAGTTGAGCCCTTAAATGCTGAATTAGCGTGCGCAGACTTCCCTGGTGAGTTGGGGACATCGGCATGGCTTTTGTGGGAAAACCAGTACAAAGGACCACTGTGGGCGGACTTCCTGTCGGGACCTCCATACCTCGCAATTAATGAGTGAGGCGAGGTTTCAACCACCCCCTCTCTTCTTCATTAATTCCAAGCAGGTATCATGATTGAGATTAAGTCGAACCGACGCCTGGAGAACATGGTGATCCCTTCTGTAGCTAAACTCGACGCTTAAGCCCTTTGCGTAGTTCTTTCTATCGCCCCCAAGTGACTACGGGTTGTGACCATGTGCCTATCTTCAAAGGCGCTTTCGGCACTTCGCGTCTCGTGGCTGGGACGAGGTTGTTCCTCATGCTTCAAAGTTATGATAGGCGAAACGACGACATAGCCTAATCACGCTCCACGCGTCCCTCTGGATGGACAGCTGAGATCTTCCGGTGATATTGTGGGCCTGAGTCCTGAATACTTTCGGCGCTTCACATCTCGCAGCTATGAAGGAGATTCTTCTTGTGCTTCAAAGTCGCGATGGGAGAAAAGGAAAAAAGCCTAATCGCGCACCACATGTCCCTGCGGAATGGACGACTAAGATGCTTTCGTCACTTCGGGACCTGCCTTGCCACGTGATAAACATTAGCACCCCTTCTCCAGGCCTGCTCCTTTGTGACCAGGTGCCAAAACCGTGGGACTGACTCTAGGCGCTTTCATCACTTCGGGGTTCGGGGTTTCGAGATGTGAAATGACGAGGAACCCTTACCCTTTGAAATCTCAAATGTCGAAATGTCGACGTGACTAGATCTTGCACCACACGTCCTTTGGATCAAACGGATGAGATGACTTTGGTGGTTTCACTATGAAAATCCCAAAAGGCCCCACCCGTGGCTCAAATATTGCGCCGCGTGTCCTTCAGATGGACGACCGATATGGCTTTGTCATAAAAAGGGGGCTACCTCCATTCCCAGGCTCCCTTGATGCGACCTGGCGCTAGGACCATGGGCTCAGCTTCAAAGGTACCTTTGGCACTTCGCATTTCGACAATCTCAGCTGCAGTGGATGGGAGATCCCTTGTTTCTCAAAATGTTGATCCCCGAAATGTCGATTGGCTGCCACCTGCCCCAACTGGATCGGACGGCCCAGATTTTCCTTGAAATATGGGTGCTATCTCTTGTGATAAATCTTGGGCAACTTGGTAGCCCCGAAAACCCGATGACCGTCGATTTGCTCTATAGATGGATCTTTGCCGCTGAAATCAGACTGCTCGCTCGCCTGCTTGCATTTTCCACCCGAAATGGATTTTTTGTGCGCTGCTTTATTGCGCTCATGGTTGTGACCTTGGACTAGAACACATTTGATGGGTTTTGCAACCTCACTTCTTCGCATTCTACATCAAGGGTCTGAAATCGGGGAAAAACACCTTGCTTGCAAGAATTGGTGCTAACATTAGGCTCCATGAGGGATAGAGTCATCCCTGTGATGCTCTAAGAACTCATTTGTAGTCCTAGTGCCTGGCTGTTGGGCTATGGAGTCAAGCTCAAAAAAAAAACCCTGCTGAAAATACAAGTCGAAAAGTAAACGCAAAACAAAACAAGATACATGCTCAAAGAGATTATTTATGTACAGTCCTAAACTATCAGAATCCTTTACATGGGGCTAGGTGAAAGAAAACTTCCACCATATCCATTCAAGCAACTTCCAGAACAGAAGTTCCTTCAATCTGTCGATGATGGATAACAAACAATGTAACTAGGACATCAAAATGGTTACATCCTTTAATTTATCTTCAAGGGTTGTCGTGAAGATGAAGGTGGGCGGATCCAAGGCATAAAGGAAATGCCACTCCATGTATTTGCTGACAGGGTCATAGAATGAGTGGCCAATTCCAGAAAATTGGCGACAGGCAGCCTCCTCTGCTACACAGTTGTTCACATGTGGTTGAATACCTCTGATAAGCACAGGTGGGTGGACAACTGATGTAGGATCTTTGCTCTCAGGCGATGGCTGCTCGCTGACTGGCTCTGGACAAAAAATATTATGCTCCTCTGGTTCTTTCTCCTCTTCTGGTTGGCTCTCCCCCGGGTCAGATTCATATTCATCATAAACAAGGACCATGTGATGGATCTGCTTGATGTCATGTCAGTCAGTGTCTTCATTGTGATCAAATGTAGGATAAGCTTGTTGCTCATCATCACTAAAATATTCATCAAAAAGGGGTTGACCTTCATTTCTATGTTCCTCCTCCATAATAGTGATCCCATCAAAAATATCCATTTCAGGGACAATGGTATCTGCTGCTTCTGGTTGTTCATACATAATTTTTTTCTCTTTAATCCCAGCTAAAAATATATCGTGAGAAACCCCTTGAAGGAAAAGAGAAAAATCCTCCTCCACAACCATCTCTTCTTTAAGAACGGGGAGGTCTTCGTCATCATAAGCAAGGCTGCTAGGAACATCTTCTTCAACCCGATACCCAGGTGAGCCATCTACTATAGACCACATATGCTCTATAAGCTCATAAGTTTCACAAGAGGCATGTTGATCTTTATGAACATCTAAAAGAACAGGTGCATCTAAAATAATGTCAGATGCTTCCATGCTAGGGCTAGCATAATTAATATCATTCAACACCTCTATATTTTCATAGCAAATGCTTTCCTCTATAGTAAAATCTTCATCACAAACATGGTCTACAGGGCCAGCAGAGGCTTCATGAAGCAAATAAAACTCTTCACAACAATTTTCAAACAAACAATCAACTGGATAGTAATCTTTACAAAACGAATTGAAAGTTGTATGAAAATCTGTCAAAGAATGGATGCTTGCAGTGGGAAGAGATCGATACCAATCAAGAGCAGCTCCATTCAATGAATACTTAAAAAGCTTAATCTGGACATCTTCATGCATGATATTATGTCTATGAATAACCTCATGAAAGTCCAGTAAATGCTCAGTTGGTATCTCCGAAAATTTTGCTTGAAATTCAAGGAGGATATCTTCCCATTCATATCTATCTGGCAATGGATTAGGAAAACCAATTATCTAGTAAAAGTCACAGAAAGCCAACCTTTGAGCTAAGATATTTTCCATATCGAGTTACTGGAGTCGTCGACCGATCCTCGAATCATGGAGTCGCCAGGTGAAAGATTCACGGCTTTGAATATGCCTGGTCCTTGTTCACCATCAAAGGCCATATCTTATGTTGTTTTTACCCCAGGAAGCTTCTCAGGCTGAGAAAGCAGCTGATGAAACCTTCTTGAGAAAGCTCCTCTGGGTCAGCTTTCAAGTGTGCTAAAAGTAGCCATAGCTGAAACAGTGATGTGGAAACCTTGGGGTCGCCACAGTGGATTCGTCAGGTGCACAGTAGCAATCTTCAAGGGCTCTGATGCCTGATGCACCTTCAGAATCAGAGGCTCAATGTCGTTCAATCCCAGGGAAAATCTTCAACTTCGTCCACGGCAACGGCGCCAGAAATGTTGGCGTCAGAAGTCACTCCTGGATTGCAGCAGGAGCAGAGACCGACGCCCATCAGTTTTATGTCATGATTTATTTAATGGGGTGATCGAATGGATAGAGACTCAAGAAGATATAGCTTTAACTCAGGAAACCGGGCCTGGTGTGTAGAAAACAAGGGAGGTCTTGATCCAACTTCTGTCAGTAAGCTGAGTATAAGATGGATAGATGGAAGACTTAATGAGATGAGTGAGCAAGACTGCCTCGGGCATCAAGCCTTCAGCAGCTTGAGGAGGAAAAACTCAGAAGACAAGATCCTCTTGACCCCGAGTTTCAAGGAACTGAAAGGTGACTCGACTGGATTCTCCAATTTCGAGCCATTTTGTAGTGTTCCCAAGGCCGAGCCCCGTTGCAAATCATGATATATGAAATGAATTGTAAATATGTTCTATAGGCTGGTGAGCCAAGTTTTGTATAAGTCGGTAGGCTTATGTGTTTGTTAGGCCAGGGAGCCTAAGTGTTGAAGGCTAGGAGCATGTTATTGTACTTGTATGTATGCAAAATAATTAATAAAATATAAACACCGCTAGGTGCAGACCGACCACGATGAATGAGTGAAGGGGGACTGTGCATCCACAAAGTGGGAAAGGAATTAGGGGCTGGAAGGTGGGAAAGGGGCTAAGTGTTGAGCCTAGGGGGCTAAGCCTAGGAGGCTTAAGCCTAGGAATAATATTTTAATATTATTTCCAAAAGAAAAAGCCATGTGCATATTATGTTATCCTAAGTTCCTGGCAAGGGGAAAAGCATGTAAAAGGGAGGCATGCAGATGGAATGCATGCAGTTCCAAGGGTGAAAAGTGTCCACCCTAACGCATGCAAATAAAATAGACGAGGTAAGTCGTGAGGGGGGCTCTCTCATCCATTCAACCCGACTATCCTGAGCGTGATCCGTGCGAGCCAGTCTGTAAGAGTTCCTGGTGTAATTCTGATATCGGGAAAGAAAGCCTATGTTTGTTCGGAAGAATCTGTGTACACCCCTGTTCGGAGCCATGGAGTCTATGTCTGGTTCTAGGAAAACCTGTGTGCACATTTCCTGAATGGGAAGCCTGTGTTGAATTCGAGTGGAAGAATCTTTGTTATTCGGGAAAGCTGAGCTAGCCTGTGCGTGGAGTCCCTGTTCCGAAATCATGACTGTGAGATCATCTTGTGACTGCTAAACCGGTTTGGGGAAGCCTGTGTTTGTTTTCCCCGTGGGTTGTTATGGTCGTGCAGTACTGGACTGCGTGAGGCTTTTTGGCCTGTGAGCGACTCCTCCAAGTGAGAGAGTGCATAGAGGAAGGAGAGAACTCCTGGAAGGAACCCTGTAGCTGCCATAGAGCCCAGAGACTTTTGGTCCGGTCTGTTCCTGTAACCCAAGGTAAGGGGGATTAGCAGTCGAAGGACTGTCCAGGTTACAGAGAAGGTGCATTCTCCTGGGGTGGAACAGGCATGTGGGGAATGAGGGTTTGTAGGCAGTGAGTGTGGGAGATTCCTGGGAGAGAATTCCGTCCTTGTGGTTGTGTGTGACTGTTTTCCCTATAACCTCAGTCGGAGCCTAGATTCCTTGCCTTGGGGTGGATCTTAGTCCCAGCTCGGGGGTGACCCACTGCTGAGCTGATGATCAGTGTGGTCTAAGGCTGGGAGGTTCGTGGAAGGCCTGCATTTGGTTGGTGGAATTCACCACTGTCACAAGATAAGTATCTAACTATGTTTTATCACATTTTATCATGTCTCTTCTATATATGTTATCATGATTTCCGTTGTGTATATGAATTAATATGGAATGTTATGGATTGTTTAGTTATAGCAGTAAATAACATGTTTTACTCTGGAACTTAAATGGGTTTAATTGTTAGATGCATGTGGATTATATACTAGACTGTGTTCATTATTAAAAAGTGTGTACAACTTGTTACATAGTGCGTTATAATCTCTGGGTAAGCAAAAAGGTGACACTACAAATTGGTATCAGAGCGCGAGTAAGCCCAGAGTTTCGGAAATGGGTGCACTACAAATTGGTATCAGAACACGAGTAAGCCTAGAGTTCTGAAATGGGTGCGCTACAAATTGGTATCAGAGCGAGGTTTCGACGCTGAGCCTAGATGGGCCAGTGGAGAAGTCTTTGGACCAAGAATGTGAAGGGAAATTGGGTCTGGAGTGGCCAATTTCGGACCTTGGTTTGCTCCGAAGTGTCAAGGAGATACTTGACAAGTTTTTAATCTCAATAGGTTTAGCGGTGCATTGAAACCACAGCCGATGTGGTCTATGGCCACGGGGAGACAGGTCTCTACACCAATGGTGTTAGAACCTTAGGATCTATTCGGGAGGGAAGGCGATCCCTCGTGACCGTCGGATCTGGAAAAATGTGCGTAAGGATTAAAATTCCTTTGGAAATGGCACAGGAGTGTGGAAATTGCGATATGCGAAATCCCGAATTAGTTAGAAACTGTCTGAGTCGTCAGATCTCGGCCCGAAAACCTAACAGTCGTTGGATCTGTCGGGAGATGTCTGAAGGTTAAACCTCTGACACTAGGGGCGAAAGCTCCGAAATAGATCTAGACCGTCCAAAAGACGAAGGACACATGTCGTGAGATTTTCCATTTCGGGAAATCGGGAATCGCGATATCGGGAATCCTGGTAACAAGGGATGGGGACTTTCCATGATGGAAACCCCGGAATAGTCGTGGACCATCCGATTTGAGATGGCCACGTGTTGTGAGACTACCCATTTCGAGGATCGGGGATTTGGAAGTTCCGATGATGAGAACTCGGACTTTCGTCATGATAAATACCGACCATACTGTCGAGACTTTAGCATGTGACTAAGTCCCGATGAACGGACGAGATTCCTTCGGGGAATCTCAGGGTCTGTAAAGACCATTCGATGTGAGAAAGATCTAACTGTTGGATTTACGCGTGGAATTTGATATCGGGGATTAGGTGCTGGAAATCTCGACATCACTACAAAAGGAATCGTGAAATCACGAAACGCGATATCCCGATGGACAAAGGAACCGTGTGGGGGCCACAAGATCCGAGAGGTGGACATGTGGCACGTCGTTTTGGGTTTTTGCAGCGAGAAGTCCCAGAAATTTATGCATTTAGGATTCGCGATATTGCGAACTCCGAAACGCCGATGGAGTGAGGGACCGTTGAATAGTCAATCGCGTGACTGTATCGGAGAAACGACATTTCGGGGTTCGGGAGTCGGTAAAGCAAGTTGTCTGACATCGCGGGTGCCGAAATCACGATAGGGGAAAACCCCGATAAGGATATAAGGCTACGGTCTTATGGGAGGCGGTCACATGGACCTAGGCATAGCCGTGAGAGGACTAAGGCAAAAGGCACATCAGCAAATCGAAGATCGGGAGTTCGTGAGGACAGGAACTCATGTCATCGAGGATCACGAAACCCCGACACCCGAAGCCTCAATAAGGGATATGTTCCCCGTAGACACCTGAAGAGCACCACGTGCTAGCGTGTGTGAAGACAGCTGAGAGTGGTGGGACCCTAATGATGTCACCGAAGGTGACGAGGATCCTCCGAAACACACCACGTACCACTAAGGTTGAGGGCGACAGTTGTACTGTAGACCCGTAGAATAAGGTAAATCGGAATTTCGGAAGTCGGGGGTGGGAAGGAGAGTGAAACGGGAGTTATCCAGTACCGAAACTCTGAAACCTCAAAACTCAAGGTCCCAAAAGTCCTGAAATACCGAAAACTGAAGTTTTGAACACCCGAAAAATACAGAGTTGAACAGAGCTCAGAAAATTCGTGAAATTGAAACACTTTCTTAAAATCGATTGTCACGAAAGATGAGGAATTGTCAAGAAATGAAGGTTCGACAAAATTCGAGTTGTCTGCGCATTATATTGCAAAAGACTGACGAGTGCCAGAACTGTTGAGAAATTTCCGCAAAATGAAAAGAAATGGAAGAGATACATAATACTTACAGTTCAAGAAACTTATTTAAACCAAAATGTCTTTTATTTTGTTCGAATTGGCATATAAATATTGTGGATTGTTCGTGAAAGTTTAATGGCCTGAAAAATTCGAATTGAATTGCACAAGAGTGCGTGTGCAGAGTTCAACGAAGGCCAGAACCCCAGTTAATCAACGTCGAGTATGGAGTGGGGAAGAGTGCAAATTACCCTTGAAATGGAAGACGAATGGGAAGGAAAGGATGTTAACCTAGGAGTCGAAGGATCAAACTCTAATGGGCATGGAAAGGAGATGGATAAGGAAGGACACATGATGAAAATCATTGAAGGATTGCAAAGAGAGGCTAAGGCTCACCGAGCTGATAGCCGAGAGCTCATGAAAGTCAAGGATCGGCAGGGTGAATTAAACTTAAAATTTTTGAAGAGCCTGGAAAGAATAGAGAAGAAACTCGAGAAGGGAAGAGACTCAAGTACGACGGAGAGTCGCAGAACCCATGGGAGAAGAAGTAGGTCAAGGAGTGGTAGCCGACATCTCAGTCTCTCCCAAAAACATTCTGACAGGAAGACACGCAGTAGTTCAAGCCCGTCCCCTACCAGAAAACATCAAAAATCTGGAAAGGAGGAGTTGAAAGGGGAGATGAACAAAATTAAACCTCCAACATTTGATGGAGAGCATAAGAAGGAGGAAGATGCTGAGACATGGTTGCTTGGCATGAAGAAGTACTTCCAACTGCAGAATTATTCTGCCTGTACAGAAGGAAGAATTGCAATGTACCAGTTGAAAGGAAAAGCATCCATGTGGTGGGATCAGTTTGCGCAGGTGCAGCACATCAGAGAGAAAGAGGTCAAGTGGAAGGAGTTTAAGAGGTATTTCGAGAAGAAATACCTGACTAAAAGATACTATGACAGAAAGATGAAGGAGTTCTTCGAACTAAAGCTAGGCAACATGACCATTGATGAGTATGAATGAAATTTTCTGGAACTACTGAAGTATGTTACATTCATCAAGGATGAGGCTGTCAAAATTCAGAGGTATCTGAGTCGACTGCCACCTTCCATTGGTGACAAGATTCAATATGATGATCCTAAGACCATGGAAGAAACCATAAGAAGGGCGAAATGCCTATACGAACAACAAAGAGAAAAGCCTACCTTTCGGAAGGCTTGGGATGACCGGAAGAGGTTTAAGAAAGAATAGAGACAGAAGGGAAACAAGCCTTCCTTTTTCAAAAATAGTCCTTGGGGACAGTCATCTTTTAAAGAGCTCAGGAAAGTTGAAGGGAGTGAGCAGATGCCAAGGCCTTCACCTATGGAGTGTTGGGGATGTAAAGGGAATCATAGGTACAGAGACTGCCCCCACATAAAAGACAAAGCGAGAACTGTCTATACTGTTCAGCAAGATGAAACAGTGGAGGACATGGGCAGAAGAATTCCAAGTATCTACGTAGCCCTGGACAATAAGCAAGCAGAATTTCAATCACACATGATTGAAGTGGAAGGTATGATCAACAACCGACCACTTGTTATTTTAATTGA
>ML778604.1:271641-303242 GCA_009831015.1 Picea engelmannii | reverse complement strand
GTCACTGAATTGGTTAAGTCATGTTCAGTGGACATGAAAGGAATGAGCACTAAGGCTGAATTGAACATTCTTCCTTTAGGCTCATATGATTGCTTAATTGGGATGGACTGGTTGGACCAGCACCATGCCCTTCTGGATTGTCGTAATAAGAGGTTCACATGTCTGGACGAAGAGGGAAATCAGGTAACAGTCCAAGGAATCCCCAGAGCCGTGGTTGTTAGAGAAATATTAGCCATGCAGCTAAAGAAATGTTACTAGAAAGGCTGTCAATTATTTGCAGCCCGGGTGGAAGAAGTATTCCATAATGAGGTCTCGAATTTGGAAGACCACAAGGTACTCAAAGAATTTAAGGACGTATTTCAGGAGCTACCTGGACTACCTCCGAAGAGGGACATCGATTTTTCTATAAATTTGATGCCTGGAGCAGCCCCGGTTTCGAAGGCTCCTTATAGAATGAGTACACCAGAGCTGAAAGAGTTGCAATTGTAGCTCGAAGAGCTACTAAAGAAAGGTTACATTCGTCCCAGTGTGTCACCGTGGGGAGCCCCGGTCCTATTCGTGAAGAATAAATATGGGACGTTGAGGCTGTGCATTGACTTTCGGCAGTTGAATAAGGTCACTATCAAGAACAAATATCCTCTGCCAAGGATTGATGATCTTTTCGATCAGTTGAAGGATGCAAAAATATTTTCAAAAATAGATCTCCGATCTGGATATCACCAAGTGAGGATAAAGGATGAAGACATCAGCAAGACCGCCTTTAGAACAAGGTACGGTCATTATGAGTTTACAGTGGCGCCATTTGGATTGTCCAACGCGCCTGTTGTCTTCATGTGCTTAATGAATGGAGTGTTCAGAAATTATTTGGACAAGTTTGTCATAGTTTTCCTGGACGATATCTTTGTGTATTCCAAGACAGAGGAAGAACATGAGAAACACCTTAGAATGGAGTTGCAGGTGTTGAGAGAACACCAGTTGTACGCAAAACTGAGCAAGTGCTCTTTTTACCAAAGGCGGATCCATTACTTGGGACACATTATATCTGAAGAAGGGATCGTTGTGGATCCTGGGAAGATACAGGCCATTCGAGAATGGTTAGCACCAAGGAATGTGGCAGAAGTTAGATCTTTTATGGGTCTAGCAGGCTATTATAGGAGGTTCATAGCCATATTCTCAAGGATAGCTCATGCTATCACTTCCTTGCAAAGGAAGGAGAAGAAGTTTCAGTGGACTGAAGAATGTGAGAGCAGCTTCCAGCGATTGAAGCAGCTGCTAACTAGTGCTCCAATCCTGAGGAGTGCATATCCAAACAAGGATTATGTAGTGTGCACAGATGCGTGTAAGGAGGGGCTAGGAGGAGTTCTCAGCCAAGAAGGATTTGTAGTTTGTTATGAATCCCAAAAGTTGAAGGAGCATGAGAAGAATTATGCCACTCACGATTTAGAGCTGGAAGCAATTGTTCGCGCATTGAGAAAATGGAGACATTACCTCATAGGCAAGAGATTTGAATTGAGAATGGACCATAACGGTCTGAAATATTTATTTGATCAGCTGACCTTAAATGCCAGGAAAATTAGATGGTTGGAGTTTTTGTGCGAATATGACTTTGATATCAAGCATATCAAGGGGAAAGAAAATAAGGTGGTTGATGCACTCAACAGAAAAGTGCACGAATTACATGATACAACCATTAGCATGTACAGAACTGAGATGAAAGACGGAATTTTAGAAGCTGCAAATGTTGATTTGCAGTATAGAGGTCTAGTAGCAAAGCTACATCAGTGTGAGAGACCACAAACCAAGGAAGGTTACACCATGGTAGCTAATGGTTTACTTCTATATAAAAACAGAGTGTATGTACCCAATGTCCGGGAATTGAGGTTGTCCATTCTAAAGGAGATGCATAACGTGACTTATGCTGGACATCCTGGATATCAGAAGACTGTGGAAGCAGTCAAAGGCCATTATTTTTGGCCAAGTATGAAGAAAGAAATTGTTGAATACATCGCCAGATGTATGGAGTGCCAAAAGGTTAAGGCTGAGCATAGACACCCAGCAGGGTTGTTGCAGCCTTTACTTATTCCTGAGTGGAAATGGGACATGGTAACAATGGATTTTATCACAGGATTGCCCAGAACAAGCAAGCAGCATGATTCAATCATGGTGGTGCTGGACAAGATTACTAAATCTGCCCATTTTATTCCACTAAAAACCACCCACAGGGCAGCTGATGTTGCTGATATCTTTTTAAAAGAAGTTGCACGCTTGCATGGAATTCCTAAGACAATTGTGTCTGATAGGGACCCGAAATTCACTTCAAATTTCTGGAAAGGACTATTCAAAGGATTCGGAACGAATCTGAACTTTAGTACAACATATCATCCTGAGTCTGATGGACAGACAGAGAGAGTGAACAGAGTAATAGAAGACATGCTGAGAATGTATGTGATGGATAAACCATCAAGGTGGGAAGACTACCTGCATTTGGTAGAATTCACCTACAATAATGGGTATCATGCATCATTGAAGATGAGCCCATTCAAAGTGATTTATGGAAGAAGGTGCAACACTCCAGTGAGCTAGGATAATCTAGCTGACAGAGTAGTAGTTGGACCTGAACTACTCAAAGAAATGGAAGATCAAATGATAAAAATCAAACAGAATCTGAAAGTTGCCCATGCCAGGCAGAAAAGTTACGATGATAGTAACAGAACCCATAGAGAATTCAAAGTGGGTGACCATGTTTTCCTGAAAGTGAAAACTAACAGGAGTTCCCTAAAATTGGGAAGTTGCACCAAGTTGGCAGCAAGATTTTGTGGGCCATTTGAGATCCTGGAAAGGATTGGGTCGGTTGCATACATGCTTGCATTACCTGCATCTATGACTGTACATAATGTATTTCATGTTTCACTGCTTAAGAAATATGTACCTAATGCTAATCATGTTATTGATTGGAATGTGATTCAGGTGGAACCAGAAGGTGTCCTGCAAGTGCATCCTGTGCTCATATTGGACAGGAAAAGCAAATAGCTCCGAAATCGAGCTATAGAGCTTGTAAAGGTCCAGTGGAACTGGTACGGTCCTCAGGACGCGACATGGGAGCATGAAGAAGTTATGTGGGCAGAGTACCCGCATCTTTTTGAAAATTTTGAAAAGCTTGCAGATGCTATGTAAAGTTGCACTGAGGACAGTGCAAAAATAAGGGGAGGGGAATTGTAGTGTTCCCAAGGCCGAGCCCCGTTGCAAATCATGATATATGAAATGAATTGTAAATATGTTCTATAGGCTGGTGAGCCAAGTTTTGTATAAGTCGGTAGGCTTATGTGTTTTTTAGGCCAGGGAGACTAAGTGTTGAAGGCCAGGAGCCTGCTGTTGTACTTGTATGTATGCAGAATAATTAATAAAATATAAACACCTCCAGGTGCAGACCGACCACGATGAATGAGTGAAGGGGGACTGAGCGTCCACAGAGTGGGCAAGGAATTAGGGGCTGGAAGGTGGGAAAGGTACTAAGTGTTGAGCCTAGGGGGCTAAGCCTAGGAGGCTTAAGACTGGGAATAATATTTTAATATTATTTCCAAAAGAAAAAGCCATGTGCATATTATGTTATCCTAAGTTCCTGGCAAGGGGAAAAGCGTGTAAAAGGGAGGCATGCGGATGGAACGCATGCAGTTCCAAGGGTGACAAGTGGCCACCCCGACGCATGCAAATAAAATAGACGAGGTAAGTCGTGAGGGGGGCTCTCTCATCCATTCGACCCGACTGTCCTGAGCGTGATTCGTGCTAGCCAGTCTGTAAGAGTTCCTGGTGTAATTTTGATACCGGGAAAGAAAGCATGTGTTTGTTCGGAAGAATCTGTGTACACCCCTGTTCGGAGCCATGGAGTCTGTGTCTGGTTCTAGGAAAACCCGTGTGCACATTTCCTGAAAGGGAAGCCTATGTTGAATTCGAGTGGAAGAATCTTTGTTATTCGGGAAATTTGATCTAGCCTGTGCATGGAGTCCCTGTTCCGAAATCATGACCGTGAGATCATCTTGTGACTGTTGAACCGGTTTGGGGAAGCCTGTGTCTGTTTTCCCAGTGGGTTGTTGTGGCCATGCAGTACTGGACTGCGTGAGGCTTGTTGGCCTGTGAGAGACTCCTCCAGGTGAGAGAGTGCACAGAGGAAGGAGAGAACTCCTGGAAGGAACCCTGTAGCTGCCATAGAGCCCGGAGACTTCCGGTCCGATCTGTTCCTATAACCCAAGGTAAGGGGGATTGGCAGCCGAAGGACTATCCAGGTGACAGAGAAGGTGCATTCTCCTGGGGTGGAACAAGCATGTGGGGAATGAGGGTATGTGGGCAGTGAGTGTGGGAGATTCCTAGGAGAGCATTCCGTCCTTGTGGTTGTGTGTGACTATTTTCCCTGTAACCTCAACCGGAGCCTAGATTCCTTGCCTTGGGGTGGAGCTTAGTCCCAGCTCGGGGGTGACCCACTGTTGAGATGATGAGCAGTGTGTTCTAAGGCTGGGAGGTTCGTGGAAGGCCTGCATTTGGTTGGTGGAATTCACCACTGTCACAAGATAAGTATCTAACTATGTTTTATCACATTTTATCATGTCTCTTCTATATATGTTATCATGATTTCCGCTGTGTATACGAATTAATATGGAATGCTATGGATTGTTTAGTTATAGCAGTAAATAACATGTTTTACTCTGGAACTTAAATGGGTTTAATTGTTAAATGCATGTGGATTATATACTGGACTGTGTTCGTTATTAAAAAGTTTGTACAACTTGTTACATAGTGCGTTATAAGCTTTGGGTAAGCAAAAAGGTGACACTACAAATTGGTATCAAAGCGCGAGTAAGCCCAGAGTTTTGGAAATGGGTGCGCTACAAATTGGTATCAGAATGTGAGTAAGCCCAAAGTTCCGAAATGGGTGCGCTACACATTTCAGCGTTGAGAAAACACAAGAACTGATTAGAAGCATTGCGACTATTACAGTGATCCAACCTACATCATCCTATAACAACGCAACTCAATTGGATCCTCCAATTCCGAGTTGTTCTGACATAGTGTAAACAAAGAAATGGAAAGAGGCTGACATCCATAAAGGCAAGAAGTCTCAAATGCCAATACATAACCAGAGTTACCAGCGCTTCATTAAAACTTTACAATCGGGAGCCTAGCTCAACCATCGATGCTTTGAAAAATATCAAAACTAAGTATATATACTCCTAAACAATTTCCCAACAGAGGCATCTTAGACTTTCAGGATGGGGCATCTCTTCAATCAAATATGGCCCACATTCCTCTGTCATATGCCAAATTAACTCTGCACGGCTCATGCTAAGGGGTAGTTGAGCCCTTAAATGCCGAATTAGTGTGCGCAGACTTCCCTGGTGAGTCGAGGACATCGACATGGCTTCTGTGGGAAAACCAGTACAAAGGACCACCGCGGGTGGACTTCCTACCGGGACCTACATACCTCGCAATTAATGAGTTAGGCGAGGTTTCAACCACCCCCTCTCTTCTTCATTCATTCCAAGCAGGTATTAGGATTGAGATTAAGTCGAACCGGCACCTGGAGAACACGGTGATCCCTTCTGCAGCTAAACCCGGTGCTTCGGCCCTTTACGCATTTCTTTCTATCGCCCCCAAGTGACTATGGGTTGTGACCTTGTGCCTATCTTCAAATGCGCTTTCGGCACTTCGCGTCTCGCGGCTGGGAGGAGGTTGTTCCTCATGCTTCAAAGTTACAATAGGTGAAACGATGGCATGGCCTAATCATGTGCCACGGGTCCCTCTGGATGGACGGCTGAGATCTTCTAGCGATACTGTGGGCCCGAGTCCTGAATGCTTTCGGCACTTTGCATCTCAAAACTATGAAGGAGCTGTTTCTTGTGCTTCAAAGTTGCGATGGGAGAAAAGGCGAAAAGCCTAATCGTGCACCACGTGTCCCTGCGGAATGGACGGCTGAGATGCTTTCGGCGCTTCGGGACCTGCCTTGCCACGCAATAAAAGTTAGCTCTCCTTCTCCAGGCCTTCTCCTTTGTGACCAGGCACCAAAACCGTGGGCTTGACTCTGAGCGCTTTCGACACTTTGGGGTTTGGGGTTTCGAGATGTGAAATGATGAGGAGCCCTTACCCTTTGAAATCCCGAATGCCGAAATGCCAACGTGACTAGATCTTGCACCACGCATCCTTTGGATCAGACGGTTGAGATGACGTCGGCGGTTTCACTATGAAAATCCCGAAAGGCCCCACCCGTGGCTCAGATCTTGCGCCGCGTGTCCTTCAGATGGACGACCGATATGGCTTTGTCATAAAAAGGGGGCTACCTCCATTCCCAGGCTCGCTTGACGCGACTTGGCATTAGGACCGTGGGCTTAGCTTCAAAGGTACCTTCGACATTTCGCATTTCGGCAATTTCAGCTGCAGTGGATGGGAGATCCCTTGTTTCTTAAAATGTCGATCCCTGAAATGTCGATTGGCTTCCACCTGCCCCAACTGGATCGAACGACCCAGATTTTCCTTGAAATATGGGTGCTATCTCTTGTGATAAATCTCGGGCAACTTGGTAGCCCCGAAAACCCGATGACCATCGATTTGCTCTATAGATGGATCTTTGCCGCTGAAATCAGACTGCTCGCTCCCCTGCTTGCATTTTCCACCCGAAATGGATTTTTTGTGCGTTTCTTTATTGCGCTCATGGCTATGACCTTGGACTAGAACGCATTTGATGGGTTTTGAAACCCCACTTCTTCACATTCTACATCAAGGGTCTAAAATTGGGGAAAAACACCCCGCTTGCAAGAATTGGTGCTAACAAGATCTATGCTAGTTATTTTGTTTTTGTAAATAAAAGAGAGAAATATATATTACCTTAAAAGAATAAAAAAAGTACATTGTTCTTTGCTTGTCACCTGTTCCGCCACATTAGGGAAACTAGAACAGGTAGTTTACAGAAACACTTGGAAACCATAATTGTATTATCAGAGTTCAATGTGACGGATGTCATATAGCATACATAAGACGTGTCTGGCATCATGCACCCGAGAACATAACTACCATGGTTATAGCCATAGATCAGAAAATTTAACAAAACTAAAAAAAATTGGAGCTAGTTCCTGATATGCAAAAAGAGAGAGAAGCTAGAAATTTGGCAAACCTGGGCACCCATCAGTGTCATAGGTGAAGACAAATATTTGTCCACAAGTCAGACAACGAGTTTTATCTGGGACATCTGACAGGGCATCGAACACGAGTTCCATGCTTCGACTAAGAGTGCATTGATTATGAGTTTGATCCTCTAGGATTCATTGCATATCAAAGACCGATTGAAGGTGGTCATCCAAAAAGCGATGAGGCTGCTGAATTTTTCCATTCGCATCTATGAGAGGAGTTGTGTCCATATCAAGCGTTGTAGGTGGATATTCTTCCATGTCCATCCCAAGAGTAGTGTTCTCGGCTATCCACTTTGTCAGCCAGCTAGGGGGGATTTATTCCTCCACTATGCAACTTCCTTTCTCCATAGGCTAGACCGAGGGCCTGGTGATGATGCTAGGAACAAGAGGGGCTTCTAAAGGCTGCAACTCTAGAGGAGGAACCTCTTCATCCACTGGGAAACTTCCAGTCTCGTGCATAGTTTCAGAAAGGGATGGAGGCGAGTGCAGGGCGTGAGGGGAGGGAAAAGGAGTCTCAGTCCAATTTTGGCCCCTTCCGGGGGAGCTGGTCAGTGGGGAAGGCTGCAAGGGATCAGGGTGGTTGTGTCCTACGATAAAGCTATAGTACAGTGGCCCTCTTTTGGGTTTTCCACTCTCTCTGGGGATGGTTGAAGGATTGTAGTGGGAATTGGGGCAATGAGGCGAGAACCAGGCTAGAGGAGAAACAATGATGAGATGGAGGCTGAGAGAGGTGACCAACAAAGGTAAAGAGGCAGCGAGAGAATGACCCAAACAGGAAGACACAAAGAATAGAAGGAACTAGAGAGCCAAATGAAAATGAAGAATGGCAGAGTGTCTGAAGGTTCTTACCTTCATAGAGACTGGCAGAATGATAATGGGGGGCGCCATGAAAGCCGAAGTGGCACCAACCTGACGACGAATACCAGCATCAATACTCCAAAGCTGGTTCACATGAGGAGCCATTAACTTCCCATAGGTGGAGCAACGCACTACCATTACTGCAGCATAATATCTCATCATTCAAATGGTATGGAGGTTTGGATGACGTCTGGGGGTAATAACTCCCTTGGATGCATGCATGCCAACAGTCTCCGGCTAACCAGCTATTACCCCATCCGGGGAGGATCTATGCTAGTTATAATTAACTTTTAATTATGAGATATTAATGTGAAGTGAAATAAAAAAATAAAATAAAATGGTTTAAGATAATTCCATAAAGTTATATCATGTATGATAAATGACCCTCTTAACCTTGCCTTGAGATTTATAGTTTTAATAACTCATTTCGTGTGAAAATTTAACTTGTGACTTAATGGTTATGCCTCTCAAACCATCACATTGTGTGATATGTATATTAAAATAATATTTAGATTTGTTATTAAGACAATTTGAAGTAGTAAAAGTTAATCGCTCAAGATTTAAAGGTATTTAGCAGGAGTGAAAGTCCACCCCTTTAGGTACCACCAATGATTTATTCTAGGTGGCATGGTTTTCCTTATATAAGGATATTGAGTCAACGCTCATTCATGGATAGTAGCCATTGATGGATATCCTCACTACTAGTTGACAATTGAGTTATGATAAGTTTTTCCACCTTCGAGAACAAAACGAAAAAGAAAAATTGAAATATAAAAATTACAACAAAAGCATATATCATACACCTAAGGCCATTAATCAAACCATTTGATATTATAATCCTAGATAAACGATTCAAAGATTTTTTCTTTTTATTTTTATTTTTATTTTTTTTAAGGTGGAAAACTTATCATAACTCAATAAAGGATTTAAAGTTTTTTTTTTTTTTTTCTTGAAGGTGGAAAGACTTATCATACCGCAGTTGTCAATTAATGGTGAGGATAATCATCACTATCTTCTATCCATGAATATAGATTGTCTCATCACCTTAATACAACATATAACAATAAAATTTGGATCTTCTACAACAAATATTGTTATATTTAAAGTTTTATTTTCTTTTAAGGTGGCAAAACTTATCATAACTCAATAAAGTTTTCTTTTTGCAAAGTAACAAAACTTATCATACCTCAGTTGTTAATTAATGGTGAGGATAATCATCACTAGCTTCTATCCATAAATATAAATTGACTCGTCACCATTAATACAACATATAACAATAAAATTTTGATCTTCTACAACAAATATTATTATTAAAAAGATGAAATATTTATTTAGATTATATTGAAGTATAGATATAAATTTGGCAAGGAATTTCATATAGATTTGTAGCAAATTGAAATAGCTAACAACACTACAACAGACTTGTTCAATTATATTTAACATATTCATTATTATAGTTACAACAAAGATGGATGTTATATTTAACATATTCATTATTATAGTTACAACAAAGATGGATGGATTGGTAGAAACTACAAAACCTCGTTATCTCAAAGAAGTACAAATTCCTTAGTCTATGGTGTAAGAGTTTTGAATCTTCATTACATGTAATACATTTACCTTTAACAATCACAACCTTATTTGTTGAATTTTGTTATCATTTTTTATTAGAATATTTTTTGTATGTTTTATGGTTGGAATTTTGTCAAATGATGATGTTGATAGGAATGTGTTTATTAGGACATTTGACATTGTTATTAAAATTAAATAAATATATTATAAGGAAAATATTAATTAATAAAGGTTTTTATGAAAATACTTCTTCCCTATTTTTTTTTTTTATACAAAAGATGGGTGATCAAAAAATTTTAAAATTTTATTTATTTATTTATTATGGTACACTTATACCACGTAAACAGATCAATGTGTTTTAGTATAACATTAATCAATTAATCAATGCATAACCATATCACAAACATCGTTATAGGTAGAAATATTTTATAAAAATATTTATCATATTTATCATATTTTCAAAAAACCTTTGTGGTGCTCTCGCTTTATTGAACCACATCGATGCATACCCATACCATGTACACTGAATCAAGTTAAAATATTTTACATAAAATATTGAAAAATTAAAGTATTTTTTAAAATGTCATTTTTAGAAAGTGTTCAAAGCGCCCTATAGACATAAATGCATAAGTGCATAAAACTATCATGCATATCAAGGTAGATTAAAATATTTTTTAAAATATTTTTTTTTTTTCAAAAAAATCAGGTCAGTGCACCATATATATTTCAACCCAACTTAAATGTTTTAATATAATATACACCGGTTTAACCATATCACAAGCATCAATGTAGGTCAAAATATTTTATTAAATATTAAAAAAAAAAAAAAAATTATGATCTTGTTCTATTTAAATGCGTTGTACATACCCATACCACATATACCAAATGAGGAAAAAATATTTTATTAGAAACATCAATACGTTAAAATATTTTAAATAAAGGGTTATTTAAAACAATAAAATGTTGTGTGCATCCTATAGATATAAAAGCACCAATATGTAATGCTTTTACACACACTGAGGTGAAAATATTTTTACAAATATATATCATTTTTTTATAAAAATGATGTTGGTACTTCGTATATATAACAAACGCATAGGTGCATACTTATATAAATTGCATCAATCTACTTACACAATTAGTTGGTGCCCTTACAAGCTACATAGACATGTAGTGTTCTAATGCATAATAAATGCACCAAACATTTATATATTAAGTGCATCAAAATTTCCTATGCTATCCACTGTGCTAATTGATGTACAAACACACCATTGGCAGTGATCCAATTAAGTTTAGGAGCACCACACATCCTTTGAAAAACTTTCAAAGGGTGGTTGTGCACACATAGATATATAAGAACATCATGGTTTCTCACATTGACATATGGTTCTTAGATAAAACACACCAATGTATGGTTCTTCTATACATTCTAAGCGCATGAGAAAGAGTTAATATTTTCCATCGAATTTCCCTCACTCTTTGGTGTGTGAATGAATACAAGGTTGCACCATGTACAATATGAAATTATAAGTGCATCATAGTTGCATACATCATATAACATTACTTTTGTAAGATGCATCATTGGGCTATGCTTCCTTACATTATAATCACATCAGAAAACTACAAAAATTTTAATAACGATTTTCCCATGCTCTCATGTGTGCTAATAAATGTACATATGCATTTTTCCTCGATGCACTTAAAAATAAATTCTACTTAACATAGTGGAGATGTTTGTTTGATTGTTTATCATAGATGGAACAAAAACTAGAATGGTTATGGTCCATCATGTTTAAAATTTTCTAGGCTTCCTCAAAATTTGAAGACAAATCCCAGCTAATCCATACCTTTCTCAACTCATTCTCTCTACTCCATAAAAAAATGCCTAGATCCCACCCTAAATCCTAGATCCATAAATGAGAAATTAGGTATTTATCCTTAGGAAACAAAGTAGATTCGAAATTGAAATTAATTTAACCAGGTCGAGTGCCAAATTACTCCCACCTCCATCCATCATACTTACTTCTACAAGCATATGAGGATACTTTTCCATAAAGCACAATATGTGCGAGTGTACCAAGAAAATCATGAAAATTAAGGTCTATCCTTTCCTATTAAACTCACTCCTCCACTTGTCAGTGATTGGGGACTGCATTACAAACTTTAGTTAAAAAATCAATTATCTATGTTATGGGATTGGAATTAGTACATTCCCATGTTTGTAATTAGTTTTCCAAACTCCATACCAGTGGCCTCATTGGCCAATATTTTCCTACTAGTTTTGATCCCTCAACACATGGTAATATTCAATCAAATCAAATATATTTGTCTCTTTATATATTCTTGAAATGATCATTTCCATATTGCAATCTTTCAGAGTGGTTGATTTGCACATGTGTCTTATAATAATTGATGAGTCTCCTATGACTATCAATTTCCTAATGTGCCTTGATTCAAGAATCTTGAGCCCTTGGGAAAGTCCTATTGTCTCTGCTTGATTATTAGTTTCTTCACCAATACCGCATTCATAACTTATTTAATTTTGTCCTTCGAGATCAAGGTCAATCCCCCCATCACTTTCCACCCCTTCAATATTTTGTTTTTGTAAGATAAAAATAATCGTTTATTTATATTATATACAAAAAATTATAGGAATCCTTGGTTGTGGCTTGCCACTGGGGAAACCAAGACCACAACCAACTGAAAATATCCTTAATAATCATTTACATTCTTACTTATCACCCTGTATAGTTTTGAGCATAAAATGATATAACTATGTTTACTAGCTAAATTGAAGATAATCCCATATTAAACATGAGGATACGTGAAGCTTTCTCTAATTGGTTGGCCATCAGGGTCACATGTTTGCACAAGTCCCTTTTGATTTGAAGTTGGGGATGGGGGGTCTTCTTATATGAAGACATGATTGGATTGCTTACTCCCTAAACTTGGATAATCTTCCGTTGCCTCCATTGTATCATTATTTCCACTCTAGGGCTATGAAACTATAATGTCAACCCCATAAAATACTTTAAAAACTAATTCTAATTTGTTATCCAACAAGTCAATATTATGAAGGATGGCTTGTTGTTGTAGACCCATTTCTTCCACTACTCTAGCAATAAAAACCTTGTTCATCTAATACATTTCCAAGACTAAAAATCTTGGTATCTCTAATTCTAGAGAACCCTAGATCTTGAATCCACCCTTCAAATTCCTCATGAATTTGGTCATTGGGAATTTTTTTCTTGTTTTCTCTAATTGTGAACTCCATATAGTCTACTTCTTCCTTAATTGGATTAGGGAACCTACTGTGGTAAAAATTGACTAGTGCATGGGATTCTTTCTCTACCCTAGTGATGTAGTGGGGTGCTTCTTTGAAAGAGGATTTTGTAGAGCTATTTCTAGACCATATACCAAGTAGTTTTTTACGTTTCTCATTATCCAAGACCCTATTTCAAATTGTCATATTTTATATACAAATACTATTAGGGTAAAAAAATTGAGTGAATAACAAAAAACGAAGGTGGCTTGTGACAACGACTTCAAGGAACCATGGGACACTAAGGATGCAAGAAATCCACTTAAGAAAGATGAGACCCTCCACTTGTATACTAGGACAATATCTATACCCCTTGGACCTTTGTATTTCAACTACCCAAGTCACCCTGCTAAAAATTCATGGAAGTAGGGTTCCCAAAGAACTTGAATGAACCAGAATTAGATAGACAGAAATAATACCTTTGGGAAGGTGTCTGTCATCGAAAATCAAAAGGAGGAGGCCAAGAAATTGAGCACCAAATTTTCCTTATTCATATGAACCAAATTGTCATCCACCCACAACCATCATTGTGTGTTGGTTATCCTCCCACTCCACCTAAAATACATCCTCCCCATATTGTACCATGATGAAAATTATTCATTGTCATAACCAGTTTCCCAAGCTTGGTACACCATCGAGATGGGATGATTCATCATCAAATAACCTAAATTGTGCCTCCATTTCCCTTCCATAAATGTGTGATGTACCATTTAGCATGCTAGTTTCCATTCAACATGTGGGGGGTGTAGTTGTGTTAGCCTCCAACACCCCATCTGGGTGACTCCTTCAATATTGAATGAGTATTACAAATGGTAACTTAGTATATATTGTTTATTTTATAGATATATTTACCTAATGATATTTATTTGTGAATCAGTTAAAACTACAACAAAAACAAGTCAACCCATATAATTTTTCACATATTTGGGAGGCACGGGTGAGGGAGAGGAATTTTTTTTGTCATCATATTACACTTTAGACTTGCCACCTTTTGATTAATTTTGGCCTCCTTAATTTTTTAGAGGAGGGTAACTTTATTAAGGGGAACACATATTTATTGATGTAGTTTATCTGTTGTTGGGATCATGGTAGGTAGGCCTTCAAGATTGGTCTCAATATGCGGTACCAACCCGTAAAGAAGGATATATATTTAATTAATGGTTTACTAAGAGGGGGGAGAATTTTGCACATTTCCTCGATCTTCCACCTAGTATTGTAGGATAGAATAAGTTGGCATATTTCCAAAGATATGTTAGTCTGAACAGTACAAACTCCAGTGACTTCCAAATTATTGGGAGCTGAATAATATTACATCCATTCAGATCAAAGGAGGTCAGATGGTTGTGCCTTTTCATCATGTCACTTGCACACCGTAATACTAATGGGAAGCACATTAGTTGCACTATGTTGTACTATGTAGATATTTTATTTCATAATTCCAAACTAATAAGTTGGTCTGTCATTTTTTTATGATAGTTTTGTATTGCTCTAGATCATTGTCATAGCATGCTGGATGAAATATGTCTCTTCCCATTTATTTCATATTTGTTTACTTTATTCTTTGAGAGGTTTTCAATTACTTGGTTGACATTCAATTCATATCCTTCTAGGTCAATGAATTATGCGTGTATGCATGCGGGGATAGATGTTTCCCAAGAGGGACCAATTGTAGTACCTATGTAGTCTAGTGGGTGCAAATGTTTTACCTCTTTTAGGTAATGAGAATGATCGTGTCCTTGATCTCATACAATATCCTTATGTGGGGATGGACTACTGAGGATGTGAAAACATTTTATTTACTCCAACTGAGTGACTAGACACAAGATGCAATATTATCCTTATCTTTTGGTTATTTTATTTGCATATTTTTTTTGTCTTATTTAATACACATGTAATTGATTATATGATCTTGTTTAAATTGTCTACTTATTATTGTTTACTATTTTGTAGATATTAGCTCATATATTGGTGAGGGGCCTCATCCACAGTGTTATGTAGAGATGGAGAACATCTATGAGTTGAATCAAGTGCACAAACATGTCATCCCATAGAGACCAGGTTGAAGATTTCATCATTGTGTCATAGATAAATCATGTACTTTTATGTCTAGCTATGAAGTGGAACCAATGTGACCAAGAGTCATCAGGTAGGATCCTAAGATACAAGAGATTTATGTGAGACTTCCTTGCAATATGATATTATTGATGTGTATATCTTGTTCATTTGTTTCATCTTCAAATGATGAGAATTATGAGGATGCTACTACACTTATTTATTCTCCTCCACCTCCTACTTCTCCTCCTCCTAAAAATGCACAATTTATTGATCCACTTCCTCCTCTATCTACACCACTAGCTTCCCTCACTATCAATCCATCTACTGCTCCATGTACACCACTATCTTCCCTAACTATTAATCCACCTTCTACTCCACCCGTGCTACTACTAGATGCACTAGCTATAGGTTTTATGATTTTATTGGGTGACATTGCTCCTAATAGTGATCAAACTATAGGTTCATTATTATCTAGTGGATTTAGTGATGACTTTGACTTTGGTGATAGAGGTACTAATGCCTCTAGCTTTAGTGGTGGACCTAGCTAATAGTATTTGACATGTATATTGATTGTTGTGATGTATATTTGACATGTACATTTGACTTGAGATATATATTTGACATATATACTAATTTTGATATTGTTAATGTATATTATGCCCTTTCATATCATTCTGATGTTGGTGTTTTTTTTTATTTATAAAATGTATTATGTGTATATCAATCATTAACATTATTGATGAATTCTTTATGTTTAAATTGAAGTTCAGTTGTATCGGTCATTTAAATTTGAGATGACATATATGTTTAACTATGGTAATATAAAATCATTTAATTTGGATTATGGTTGAAACAACCTATAATAATTTAATGACATATAATGTTTAATTAATTTTCAAGGTGAATTATTTGTTGTCCAGGAAGGTACAATATGTTGATTAAACATGTTAGCAAACTTGATTAAATTTTATCAATGATTGCATGATTCGATTAACTTTTCAAATTTGTTTTTTTATTTAACCATATTTTTAAAACTTATTTGTAAATAATTTTACTAAACTTATTATTATTGATAAAACTACAATTATGATGGTTAAATCTAACAAACAATTATTCCTCCAATTTTATATAGTGATAACATCTTGCATATTAAATCATGAAAATAATTCTAAATCATATTTAATTAATTTTCTAAATTAAATTGTTTGATTAAATATTCTATTAAATCATGAAAAGATGAATTATAAATTATAAATATAAAAGAGATAGCTAAATACCTTCACCTAAATTGACCTAGACAATAATAATTATTAATAAGATATTATTTTATGGATTATCTGCATATATTAAGTCATTAATCTATGACCCATGTCCATGAGTATTAGTCACAACTGACCAATTTCTCATGATTTTTGAATAGTCCCCTTATCACTCATTACATAGAGAGATGCTCACAAGGGTGAATAAGTGGGATTAAAAATAGAAAAATGAATCACATAACACATCAATAATCACTTATGAGGCTTGCACCCGGTAACCAAGACTTCCTAGGAGGTCACCCATCCCAAGACTCCTCTGTCTCAAGCATGATTAACTATGTATTTTTCCCCACAATCAAACCCACTTAGCTTGCTACTCCATTTGCAAAACCTTATCAAGTATTGTGCCTTGTAAACTATTCAATAAGATCTCCCTTGACTCTTTTTATTTAATAATTGAGGGGCTTCCACAATCGCACATATGAGATATTATTTTCAATATTATTGGCGTAGAGTAAGTCATTAATATATGACCCATGTCCATGAGTATTAGTGGAAACTAACCAATTTCTCATGATTTTTGAATAGTCCACTTAGCACTCATTGAATCAGGTGATACTCACATGGGTGAAGACGTGGGATTGAAACTAGTGAAATGAATCGCATAACATCAATCATCACTTATAGGGAGGTAACCCATCCCAACACTCTAGATCAAGTGCACTTAAATGTGGATTTTCCCCCACAATCAAGACTACTCAGCTTGCTACCCCATTTGAAAAAACCTTAGCAAGTATTGTGCCTTATGAATTATTTAATTAGAGCTCCCTTGACTCTTTTTATGAGATTAAATAAAAAGAGTCAAGGGAGATCTAATTGAATAATTCATAAGGCACAATACTTGCTAAGGTTTTGAAAATAGGGTAGCAAGCTAAGTGGGATTGATTGTAGGGAAAAATCCACAGTTAAGTGCGCTTGAGGAATATGATCCTTGGAATGGGTTATGTCACACCCTCACAACCAACATGGGACAGAACTAACTTGGGTACACCCAAGGCACCCGGTGGCTCGAGGAGTTGTCTGGAACCACAACTTTTCCAAATCAATGGTGAGGCCAACCTAAGTGTGCTCGGCTCAGACCATGCCTTAACACGTAGAATCTTTATCAATTTTAGTTATGAAAAATATTCAACACAAGTAAAAAATACACACATAGTACACAGTCAAGATATTGTGTAAACAAGTGGTCCAACTGGTCTAACACCCATGTATCATTACAAGTTACAATATTGAGTACAATGAACCAATTGGTTCACAAGAGGAGTGCACAACTCAAATAGTTACCACAATCCCTGTCATGATACAACTTTGTTCAATGCTTCATTGTAGACCTGCATTGCATCCCGTGTTCTACTCACCCTACTCAACGTCCTTTTGGTCATCCATTCCCTTCACTAAGTCATGCACCCTACCTTAGCTATGTGTTGAACCTTTCTACAGAGTCACAAAACACCAACTTGAATTGAACACCCAAGAGCACATGCTCTACCTATCCATCGACTCATCCAAGTCTGCCCTTCATGTATACTTTCCTCATTGCACTGCAAACTCAACGCTCCCAAAACCAGTATGAGCACCTTTTACTACTTTCAATCAAAATATATATAAACTTCAACTTTATCAACAATATATCATTTATGACTGCATTCAATATATCATGAGAATATAACCATAAGAAATACCAATCAACAATATCACATTAGATACACAACACACTAGAATTTACGTCGAAACCCAAATGGAAGAAAACCACAAAATAATTTCTTATATATATATCAATATTACATTCATAGGAATCACTAACTTCCCAATTCTCCAGCACCAACTGGAAGGAGGTACCAACCCCCTAATTTACAGGCACCAACCTAAAGGAAGCTCCAACTCCCTAAGTTCTCTGGCACCAACTGGAACGAGGCTATGACCCCTTGATTTATAGGCACCAACCTAAAGTAAGCTCCAACTCCATGAGTTTTTCGGCACCAACTGGAAGGAGGCTACAACCCCTTGATTTAAAGGCTCCAACCTGGATGAATTTATGACTCCTTGATTTCTTTGGAACCAACTGGAAGAAGGCTACAACCCCCTTTCCTTGCCCTATCCTGTCTCTATGAAATATAAGTGTAGAATAATTGTCACTGCCATTGATCAACCTGTAATTGTCACTGTCACTAATCAACCAACTTGTCACTGTCACTGTCACATCAACCTGTAACAACCACTGTCACATCAACCTATCATTGTCACTTTCACATCAACCTGTTGTTGAGGAAAATATATGAATTTATCTTACTCAAGCATTTTCGAATCTTGCTTGGCTAAGGCAAGATAGCCGGGAATATTACCCTAGGTTTATATCCTCAAAAAGTGTTTCCCAACCCACAAGTATTAATTACAAGGGCTTAGGATGATTTTTTTAAATAAAAGAGTGTTGCAAAATATAACATTTTTATATAATTTTATGAATATAACAGATTGCAAAAGTAAATGTGGAGATCAAAAGAAAAAGTACCAAGTCACATATTAACACATATGAGACAGAATATCAATCTCCTTATTTCATTCTAAGAAATCAAAAGAATCGTTCTCTTTACAAAAATTCCCATGGGGCCATAGACCAAGGTCAAACTTAGATATCCCCGATGAAAACCATACAAAAGGACTCTGAAAAGAAGTAAAAACTGAACTTTAAAATTTGGATCAGCTTGCCACATACTATTGCCCACTTGACTTTGCACAATATCCCTTACCAGTCATGAAATTTAATTCATAAATAGACAAGTCTACACAGACTATCAAAGATAGATCAACACCTCTTAAACAAGCATCTAAATGATATGGTTCAACCTTTAACCTTGTTTTCTACAATAGGACCCTACTGTCATAAAAGAGAATTAGGATTTTAATGAATTGAAGAATGAATGAAAACTGAACTATCTCAATAAAACTCAAGAGAAAACCTTAGTATTCTTTCTCCTTCTATTCTCCTCTTGTTCTTCCTTCTCATTTGGCTCTTATGCATTCCAAATTAGTTTAAGTAGTTCAACTACCTCATTTAGTTAAGTTAACTAAAAATCAACTAACTTTTAGTTTAGGGGAAGAATTAATAATAATAATAATAAAGGGTATTTTTATTAAATAATAACTAGTAGGTGGTACCCCTTGTGACTCCCTTTAATTTCTTAACAAAAATAAACATAACTAGAAACTCAATCAAACACATCCCTCCTTGTGGCTCCCATAATCATTTCCATAATTTGAAATTTAAATACCAATGATTTTTCAAATTATATCCAAACATATAATATCCAAAATATCCAAAAATAGTTTGTTGTCCAAAACCTTCAGCAGTCCACTATCCTCAATAAATCAATAATAAAACATAATAAAAAACCGTAGTTGCCACTTTGAGAGGCAATTTTTCCTTTGTTTCTGCTATCCCCTTTTGACTTCCCTAAATTGTCCTTAGATTGGGTGGAACCTTGAGGCTTGATCTCACTGATGACATGGAAACAATCATCTCTCAAGTGCATATGGGATGATACTAACTTGGTTGAATCACTTGAGGGAGAGGAGGGGGAAGCAACAAATTTTCATTTGTCATGCATGTGGTGGGCCTCAGTTTTGATTCTTTTGCTTGCATGGGATGACTGTACAGGTGAGTGTGCAGGGGAAATCTGGACATTTGGGTTAAAAGGTGGAGGAGGAGCAGGTAAAGAAAAATTTGGCCAGCCATGATGGTGGGAGACTGCTAGGTGAACAATCTCTTTCCATCTGTCATTCTCGGGAACTTCAGGTTGCAAAGAAACATGAGGGGGCACAGGGATACCAGGAACATGTTGGGGTTGGAAGAAAGGCCTCTATGGTCTAGGTTGGACTACCCCTTTTCCAATCCAATTGAAAAATCCATCTAGAAAGAGATGGTTTAACTCTTGAGGATCTGCATCGAAATGTATTGAGAATCTGGGCCTTCTAGGCCCTCTGTTCCAATTTCCTCTGCCCCTATTATTTCGGCCATGACTTCCTCTACTGAAGAATCTCATCCTGTATGCAGCAATTATTAGCAACTAGCTCTAAGAAGACCATACATGACATTCTCTTAATATGAAACAAAGCTCAACAATCACATCAGACCCATTCAATCCAATCCATAAAATTTATCTAATAATTGTCAAATGAGCAGGGGATGAAAAGGGGTTCATGGATATCTGAGGGAGTTCTATTGAGCGAAAAAGTGATATCATGACCAAGAGTAAGAACATGGTTACTGCTCGACATTCATTAAACAATTGATTGTGCAACAAAATCAAAACATATCAGTTGTCATCTATCTCTGTGTTATTTTTTTATCATTTTCATACAGAGTTTTAATTTAATTTTAGTGAATAGGGTGTGCAAAATGAATTTGGGATCATGAGGGGATTTATAATGAGCGAAAAAGTGAGAAAATGAGAGGGAATTAGATGGATATTTTTCATAAAATAAATCAAATCAATCAACTATCATAACTCTGTTCAAATTTTAATTCAAAAAGCATCCCCTTCAAGACCAAACATTCACCATTTTTCAATTTCATCAATTGCCTGTTGTCTCGATAACAATTTAATTTTCAACAAATATTCAATTTATAACAGTCTGTGTATTATAACATATGCAACCATTTCCAATTCAATAGTACTACATGTTCTAATGCTAATCTCTTCCCTTTTTAAAACAAACAAAACATGCACAACAATCATGGATCAACAACATCAGTCAACCCCAAAACATAACCATGAGCTTGAACTCTGTGTGCATCAATATATATAGACTTATTTTTAAAACATTGGATAGTTTGTACGATGATTCCCATATGAAGTGTGAAGAGAACAAAACTAAATGATACGCATGGATCTCTGTTATCTATTCAAGAACATTCATCTTTGGTAATGAAACAATAATACACCCAAGATAAACAACCAACAGTCAATGTCCTCTAATCAACAATCAGGCCTGATTTAAATATACACAGGTGCCTTTTAAAATCATGGAAAAACTTAAGAGCATGCTTGATGAACCAATCATACACGTGTCTTCATCATATCGTTGACATGATATGAAATCGACAACAACAGTCAATCTTCAAGAAAAATGGAACCCCGGGCTTTCTCTCTGTGTGAGATAGTATATACATACTTCCTTTTAAAGGGAGCAAGCCACATAATTATATCATGTATGAAGAGAACAAAGCGGTATTGACACACAGGCACCTCTTTTAAACTTGACAGAACCATGATCGGGCTTGGTGAAACTCATACATGTGTTTTCTTATCTTTAAATGCAATCAAGATCATGTTGGATTAAACACAATGATCGAGACCATAAACGAATAGAAGGACATCCCTCGGTTGTATTTGACCACAAATTTTCTTTCTTCTTTGTTCAAACAAAATCATCACAGAAATACCACACAGAGATTCAACCAAGAGGATGGGTTTATAAATGAGAGAGCACGTGTCCTTAAACTTACACGATCATTAAACTGATAACCCAAAACTTGACAAACCCCAGAATGTGTCTGAGGAGGGTAGAGACAAGTCAAAGTCCAAGTCGGGCTCTTTAAAAAATTAAATGCAGAGAGGCAACAAAAGCCTGCTTGTCTTTTAAAAAAACACAGAGAGATAATCGTATTCATATCCTGATATCCATTTACCATCGATTAACAACCACGGGCCACAATGTAATATTGAGAACAAAGATCCATGCTATTTTAAAAAAAACCTACAGTCCTTCGTCTTATAACTCCAAGCCTTTGAAAGAATCATAGTTGAATGCCCGAGTGGAGAATAAATCAATTCGAGATAACCAATCCAGACACACACAAATGTTACTAACACTTCTTTACAAAGAGGGTTAATTTAAAAATGATGGGTACTTAAAAACACACAGAGATAATGCCTCTTTCCAACATCCAGGAGGTCGAACCACTTTCGAAAACAAATGATAGTCAGGCCACATAATAGTCATCATTATAGTAGGGATGAGAGGTGTGTAGAAAATATTCACAAAACGTATCCATTCAACACAAACACAAGCATTAACACTCAGGGCCAATCAAAACTGAACTTGTGGAAAACTTCCAGTGAAATGACAGTAAAGAATGGGCCATCAACAACAAATCGAGGTTTAGACAAAAGAAACACACCACTGCAAATTTGACATCCATTGAAATACAACCTAGTGGTTAAATCCCTTCAACCATAAAACACAGATCTCATTGCACCACTGTCACCATTATTTCACACAGAACCATCATAGAAACTAAACTAACCAAGAAAATAACCAATGCGCAAATTTATAATCAATAACCCATTATTGTGCTTACAAATACCAAAATTTCACATTCATCATAGAGAAGGAATAACACCATATTGACACGCAGTCGAAAAACGCAAGAAAACACAGAACCCATGCAAATCCTAAGCCACCATTTGATTCATAGTACAGAGAGTCCATCATGGATGGAGAGCAAAGATCCATACCTGTGAGAAAATTTCTTAAATGACGAGCTAGACAAGTTTTCCCGTCTGAAACCTCAAATTGTGTATCTTCCACAACCAACAGAGAAACAATGCAACAATGCTAGGGTGACGAGTGATAGGGAGGTTTGGAGTGACGTGCAGTAAATGCATGTCGCTTCCTCACCTTGCCCCATTCAATGCCATGTACGAGACAACCCACTAACATAACATCCACACTTAAAATCAAACCATATAACCAATGCATAATTCAATGCCATATCCATCGTAAAATCGGATACCATATCTATTGCATAGGTCTCCACCCAAGATATATCATATCTATGCATTAACCTTTTTCCAAAACTCCATACGATCATCACATATCAGCGTTACTATATGTGCCTCCATTCAACTTTTAATAAAAATCGCATAGTCGTTTAACCAAACACATAACATAATAGCTAGGTCCACCATTATTACAAAGGTCTATACACAATCCTTTTGCCATAGCTTTATTTGAATTTTACATGCATTCTTTTATCATGGCCTTAGGCTTAATACATAGTTCCTTTCCTTTTGTGTTGAGCTAGCTCCCATTTATTATCTTTTGCATAATCATATATGGATAAGTAATCAATATATGAATTAGTAATCGAGGTTATAACCAAGCATAACATAGCACCTGTAACAATATGATTCTCGTACCCATGGGATTGTTCTGTATCACAAGTAATACCAACAACATAATACATCAACCACCCATTTATCACATCAAATGAAACCAAGACTGTATCATAAAAAAAATTGTAGGACTATGTAGGCAACATCGTAACAACAACAACATATGAGCGTAAACATGTTTATCCTCGCTCCTCTAGTATACAAGGGGGTCCCACCTACTAGTATTATATTATTATCATAATTAAATAATAGCGCTTTAGCAATCCTTTGCGGAGGAATTAAAGGTTGTGATTTTAATCGTCAACAAACTGGTGACTCCATAGGGAAATCAGTTTTCAATAGATTAAGAACTCAGAATATCTAGTTTTGTAGACCATGTAACATGATATCAAGAAGATATATATCAGGATGATTATGCAATAGGGGGAAGTGAGTGGATTTAAGGGAAAAATGACTGGGAATTTGGGAATAACTCATGGAAAGTGTTAAGTATGAGGGGGTTTATCCCTGTAAGCATAATCATTTGATTAATCATCGTAAAGTGTTCTTGACTTCAAGGAGAATTTTTTTTTTATATGCTCTTTCGAATCTTGGAGTGGATGGAAGAAAAGGAAAGCAGAAGAGGGATAAAACCAACTATCTTATAAAAAAAAAGTTGAAGCATATAAAATTTTTAAGGATGATTTCAAGGGGAACATCATGACAGCTGTGTAACTTGATTGTTATTTATTAACAATAATTTTCATAATAGCGTCATTGTGGAAAAATTGATCCAACATTTTATTTTGACAAGAAATGAAGTAAAAAATAAACAAAAAGCAAGAAATGTCATAGCAGAAATGAAATAGCAGAATTGAAATAACAGAAATGTAAAAACAGAAATCTAAAATCAAAGCAATTAAAACAACTATAATACAGAGACCATTATGTACAGCGTTAAACTTTTCAAGTTGGTTCCATGTAATGTTTTAAGTGGGAACCATTACTGTTATATGAAAACAACTTCTCATGTAAGTCCTTTGGGATGTAATAATTTGCACCCAGGACAAAGCGATCTTAAAAGGACCCAGCCATAATTTTTGGAACTTTGAATGCCTTCCTCTGTCAGCATGAGTTGAATCCCACAACAATACCTTCTCATTAACTTTAAATTTGATAGCCTTGACACTTTTGTTGAAATATCTTTTAACAGTCTATTGTCTTCTCTTTATATTATCCAAGGAAAACTTCATTTGCTCCTCTAGAGACAAAAGTGCATTCATTCTTTGAGAAACATCAGAAGATTTTAACTCTTCAACATGTAGCATTAAACTTAAAGAGGAGAGTTCCATCTCGGTAGGCAGAATGGCTTCTTGACCATAAAGAAGCTGAAAAGGAGTGCAACCAGTGCTCACCTTGGTGGCAGTGCGATCTTCCCAAAGGGCGTAAGTGAGGAGAGTATGCCATTGACAAGGCTTATCTTCAATGAGCCTCTTGACAATTATTACCAGATTCTTATTGGTAAACTCAACCTGCCCATTACCTTGGGGATAATAAGATGATGAGGCAAAAAATTTAACCCGCAACTTAGCTAAAAATTGGGTCATCTTAGCAGAAATAAAAGCGAGACCATTGTCTATAATAATTTCCAAAGGAATACCAAACCTGGAAAAAATATTAGTTTCAAGAAAAGAAATCACCTGCTCATCCTTTGAAAGCTTAAGCGGGACAACTTCAGTCCATTTTGTAAAATAGTCTGTGGCTATCAAGATAAATAATTTCCTTACTGAAGACGGAGGATTAATAGGACCAATGAATTCCAAAGCCCATTTTGAAAAAGGAAAGTCAAGGAGGACAAGTTGTAAAGGCATTGCTAAAATGCATTCTTTCCTAGCAAACTTCTGGCACTTGTCACAAGATCTTGAAAAAACATAATAATCACGAAAGATTGAAGGCCAATAGTATCCTTTCCTGATAATCTTAAAAGCAATGGTTTTAGAAAAAAAGAGACCTCCTATATGAATAACAAAATTTGAAGAACCATGAGTCTCTTGTAACAATTTATGTGCTTCCTAATTGTTCACATAGCAAATTAACATACCATCAACAGATCTCCTAAACAAGAAGTCTCCTATAATGATGTATCTAGCATATTCAAGACGAAGCCTTCTTCTTTGATGGGTATTTAAGTTGTTTGGACATCTTTGATTTTTCAAGTAATAAACCATATCTCTATACCAAGGATGTTCAGACACAGGAAGTATTTGATTGTCAATGTAAAATAGTGTTGATAGAGAGTTATCTTGCTCATCAATTTCTTCACTAGTTTCATCATGTTGAGCTAAGTGAAAGGCTAAGTCACGTCCCTTGATGGTTTATAAGTCACGATAGTTAAATCATGCTCCTGGATCTTGGAAAGACAATGTGAAAGCTTCCCTGAAAGATAAGTCTGTGAGAGAAAAAACTTTACAGCATGTAAAGGGACTTTTACCAGTGTGTGCTTACCTAATATGAAGTGGCGAAACTTTTCAACAACTTTAACAAGAGAGAAAGCATGATTTTCAATAAAAAAAAATTAAACTCATCATCTGACAATCTTTAACTCATTTAAGCCACTAGTTTTTCATTTACTTGGTCATCACATTGCATGAGGATAGCAGAAACAACTTCCTATGTGGCATTAGTATATATCATAAATTCTTTCTCAAAATCTGGCTTCGCCAAAACCGGTGTGGAACTGATTGCCTTCTTGATCCCTACAAAAGCATTTTCGACATCATTTGTCCAAGAAAAGGAGTGATATTGCTTAAGAATATTATGAATTGGCTTGACCATTACAGCAAAATTAGGAACAAACCTACGGACAAAGTTAATAACCCCCATAAAGGCTTGAACCTGCTTCTTGGAAGTAGGAGGAAGATTTTGGATAGCAGTGATCCTTTCAGGATCTATGGTTATTCCTTAATCAGAGACAATGTGTCCAAGTATCTTTCCCTTGGTAATGCCGAAAATAGACTTAGAAGGATTTATAGAAATGCCAAAGTTCCTGCATCGCATGAGAACTTTTTTAAGATGACCAAAATGATTTGATCGATTTTTTGAATACACAGTTAAGTCATCAAGATAAATCTGAATAATTTTGTCGATCAAATCATCAAAATCTATTTTCATATCTCTTTGAAAAGTGTCACTTGAATTAGATAATATGAAAGGCATATGTTCATAAGCAAAAGTACCCCAACGAGTAATAAAAGTGGTTTTATATTTATCTGTGATTTTTACCTTGATTTGATTGTAACCAAAAAAATCGTCAAATAAGGACATCATCTGTGACCCTGCAACTTGTTGCAAAATCATTTCCATATTAGGGAGAGTAAAGTGATATTTTATACTAGCCCTATTCAATGCGTGAAAATCCACGCATAACCTGATCTGACCAATTTCTTTCCGAACGAGAACCAAATTGGAAACCCACTCAAAATACTTAACCGGGAAAATTATCCCATCCTTCAAGAGTTTTTCCAACTCCTTTTGAATAGTTTCTTCCAGTGCAGGTTTAATGGGTCTTTGTTTTGCCTAATTGGTTTTATTCCCTCCTTGATAGAAATGACATGTTGTATAAGAGAAATATCAAAACCATGAAGATCCTCATAAGACCAAACAAAAACATCCTGAAATTCACTAAGCAAATCAGTGAACTTCTATTTTTTTTCATCGGAACATTGGGAACCTATTTTAATGTTGTTTGGAGACTCGGGTGTTCCAATGTTCAAGGAAATGGTTTCACCAACCTTCCTTTTTGACTCCTCTTCTTTATGTTTTTATTTTTTTCCTACATCACTTGATGAAAATGAACTCTCTAGAGGAGTCAAGCCCTTTGAAATTTTGTTATATTCCATTGATATAATTTTCTTAGGCTTATAAGGTTCATTTTGGATGAAAGCACAGATTCTCTCATCACTAGGGAAGACCTTCCATGACTCTACATAATCAGGGATGTGCAGACGATATAGAGATTAAAAGGTACAATCAGGGCTTTGTGGCAGAAGTTTCTGAGTAGGAGAGGCTACAAAAATAGCTAACATGTCATCTATTGAGTTCAATTCTCTTTTAACATGAGTGATGTTGAAAGATATAAAGTGTGGGTGTAATGTTTCATTAACTTGTTGCTAGGAGAGTATATCTTACATACGATAATTACAACAAGTTCAGAATCCCCAAAAACTGTAAGGTGACCACAACCTAGATTATAGGCATTTCCAATGCCCAGTAGTAATGCTTCAAATTCAGTGACATTGTTCGTGCAAGAAAACTCTAACCTATAGGAAAAGTTATGAATTTCACCCACATGAGAGTATAAGATAATACCAGCTTTGTTTCCTTCATTGGAACATGAACCATCAAAGTGCATATGCCACATCCCATCCTCTAAGTCGATTTGTTCCAAGGTAGTGTTTTCCTCATCTGCAAAGATGGAATACACTCCTAAGTCCTCCTCGATATAATTCACGTTAGGCTATGGGACACTTTTTATAAGGTGAAATTCTCCCCTCCCTTAGGACTATAATGTTTTTACCATTCCGAGGAACGAATAAGTGTGTCCCATCGAGTGAGAGATATCCACCCATCAAAGCTTGCCAATTTATTCCTAAGATGATCAAGTAATTACTCACTAGCATATCAATTACCTGAATATTAAAGGTTGTCCTTATTTCAGGATGCACCCACAAAACCAAGGTCACGTCCTTGATTTCACCTATGGTTGTTTGTTGTAAACTATTATAAGAGAGCATGCTTCTGGCATTTTCATTTGTACAAGACAAGCCTAGATCTTCCATAATAATATTCGACATTACACTTGGGCCCGAACCGTCGTCAATGAGACAACAATGGGTTATTTTGTCCATAATCTTTACATAAATAAAAAAATGGGGGGTTTTTTACAGGGTGTCTAAAGTTATGTACACCTACTTTATTTACTGTTGAATCCTCTCCATCTACCTCTTCAAATAGGTTGGCTACAATGGAATATTTTCCTTCCATAAAATATTTTAGATGCTTTTGTTGCTCAGGGATGAAAACCATGTCCAAGAGGGTAACATCATCTTTAATATTGGCCAACTAATTGAGAATGTTGTATTTGGAAGAGGGAAGAGGGGAGGTAGTTCCTTGACTTTAAGGAGCTTTAGAAACTTGAATAGTAGCAAATGGTAAAGATGAGCTAGGGATAGAAGAAGTGCAAGGAGGATCGTATTTACCTTTGGGAGCATAGGATTTATTCCTAGTATTTATGATCATAACATCCTTTGGCTCTGCAAAGTCTAGGACAACGATAGTAGTTTCGGGTCTTTTACCAAATATTTTATCTCTGGCACTCTTCTTTACCTCACAAGTACTTTCCTCATGGTGTTCCTCGCAAAATTTACACCAGCTACGAGGCATGATTGCTTTAGGCTGAAAAATGTTTTCATTAGGATTTCTAAAGGGTGGTGAAGAAGAAGATGAAGTCTCAGTGGTAAGTGAAGTGAAATTTCCTTTCCGCTCATATGCTATCATTCGATTATTCATGTCTTGTACAAGCTATAAGAGGGCGGACATGTATGTCTGTTTAACTGAATCTCCCTTAGGAAGACTTGTTCTTTAAAGTTGTTCTTCATACTCTAAACAAGTATGCAGAGCAGAAACAAGGTTATCGATGGCCTTTTCTTCAAGTCTATGATGGTAGGGGGGAGGTAAAGCATTATAGTAATGCATGAAAGCATCTTGGTTCTGAGGGCGAATGAGTTGAGGGATTGTTTATATAATTTGGTGAAACACAAGTTGAAAGACTTGATAGTTTCATCGTCCTTATAAGAAATGTTATTGTATTTGGTAACTGCTCTGTTGGGCTTTTGGACTACCCATAGGTAGACTTGAACCAATACAATAACTCCTCCAAAGTAGAAATAATATTGGGAGGAAGGTCAAAGAAATCGGTCGTAGCCTTACCTTCCATAGAATTAACAAATAAGTGCATACAAGTGTCATTGTCATTGGCTCCTATGTTGTGACAGGCATTAGAAAATGCAACTAAGTGTTCATTGGTATTGACCGTGTTATTCCCTAAAAACCTAGGTAGATTCTCTTTGAATTTAGGAAGTGGACGAGTAGCAAGTGCTAGGTTAAGAGGGGGGGAAACATGCCAAAGAGTAGTTTTATCATCTTCTTCAAACTGAAAAATCCCATACTTTTTAATGACTTTGGCGAGGGTTTGTAGTAAATTGAACAGGGACTTAGTGACTATATAATATACCAATCACTGACGAGGCTGAAGGTTGAGATGAAGAAGCACCTCCAGTGCCACCATAGCCACCACTAGATGTCATCTTGTGAACAATAGGTAAGGAAGAGAAATACGAACTAGTTGAATCAGACAAAGTTCTCCTTAGAGTACTTTGTTGGGTTGAAAAAACAATGTTTCTTCTTCCTATTTCAGAAATAGGATTAACTTCCAGTGATAAACCTTTTCTTCTCCTAGAGATGTGAGGGTCTAAGGACATGAAAAGAAGATCAAAAGTGTAGGAAAAAGAAATCTATGGTGGATTCCTAGGTTGTCTTTACCTAGCTTTTCAACATTCTTGGACACTTATGTCTTGTTCAATTGTTTCCCATGACTGTTCAAGATCAACCCAGGTATTAGCGGTCTCTAAGATGGTATTAAACAAGTTTAAATCAATGTTGGTATAATCTTTAAGACCAGGATCAATATTGGGCTGCCTTGCAACAGGTACAGTCATGAAGAAAAAAATAGTCAAAGGGATCCATATCAAAAATATAAATATATTCAATGATAATCAAGCATAAAATCAACTAGAGAGATATGGAATATCTCCCCAGTATGGTCGTCAAATAAATGTTGAGGAAAATATATGAATTTATCTTACTCAAGAATTTTTGAATGTTTCTTGGCTAAATCAAGATAGTCGAGAATATTACCCTAGGTTTATAGCCTCAAAAAGTGTTTCCCAACCACAAGTATTAGTTACAAGGGATTAGATTGATTTTTTAAAATAAAAGAGTGTTGCAAAATATAACCTTTTTATATAATTTTCTGAATATAATAGATTGCAAAAGTAAATGTGGAGATCAAAAGAAAAAGTACCAAGTCACATATTAACACAGATGAGACAAAATAGTGATCTCTTTATTTCATTCCAAGAAATCAAAAGAATCGTTCTCTTTACAAAAATCCATGTGGGGGCATGGACCAAGGTCAAACATAGATATCCCCGATGAAAACCATACAAAAGGACTCTTACAAGAAGTAAAAACTAAACTTTAAAATATGGATTAGCTTGCCACAGACTACTTCCCACTTGACTCTGCACAATATCCTTTATCAGTCATGAAATTTAATTCATAAACAGACAAGTCTACATAGACTATCAAAGATAGATCAACACCTCTGAAAACAAGCATCTAGATGATATGGTTCAACCTTGAACCTTGTTGTCTACAATAGGACCCTGTTGTCATAAAAGAGAATTAGGATTTTAATGAATTGAAGAATGAATGAAAACTGAACTATCTCAATAAAACTCCAGAGAAAACCTTAGTATGTTTTCTCCTTCTATTCTCCTCTTGTTCTTCCTTCTCATTTGGCTCTTATGCATTCCAAATTAGTTTAATTAGTTCAACTACCTCATTTAGTTAAGTTAACTAAAACTCAACTAACTTTTAGTTTAGGGGAAGAATTAATAATAATAATAATAATAAAGGGTATTTTTATTAAATAATAACTAATAGGTGGTACCCCTTGTGACTCCCTTTAATTTCTTAACAAAAATAAACATAACTAGACAATCAATCAAACACATCCCTCCTTGTGGCTCCCATAATCATTTCCATAATTTGAAATTTAAATATCAATGATATTTCAAATTATATCCAAACATATAATATCTAAAATATCCAAAAATAGTTTGTTGTCCAAAACCTTCAGCAGTCCACTATCCTCAATAAATCAATAGTAAAACATAATCAAAAACCATATTTGCCACTTTGAGAGGCAATTTTTCCTTTGTTTTTTCTATCCCCTTTTGACTTCCTTGAATTGGCCTTAGGTTGGGTGGAACCTTGAGGCTTGATCTCACTGATGACATGGGAA
>ML778604.1:223322-242970 GCA_009831015.1 Picea engelmannii | reverse complement strand
CTATATGAATCATTCTAGAAACAAATTTATAGTGAAAATTATAAGATGACCTTTAAATAACATACCTTAGAACACATCATCACAAGACTTCATCCTCCCTTGGAATTTCTCCCTTATTCACTTCATATTCCCCCTGAAATTCACCTCATATATCCATGATTACCTCAGATAAAAATCACTTGAGTTAATGTAACAATTGAACTCCTAGGTTTCATATTTATACTAGATATGGCACCCTCTTTTTAGGGTCGACTTGACCCAAATACAATTCAATTTAATTTTTGATGATTATTCCATTGAGGCCGACTTTACCAACAACATACTTAATATTTATTTTAATATTTATTGCAATGGGGCCGACTTGTCACTTCTTGTTACAACTGTTTAAGGCTCTGTAACCATACTTCGAGGCTTCCATCTTCAAGAGGGAATATCTACTCAACCATAAGGAACCACGTGATGTACCACCTACCATTGGAAATGACAGGATGAGGAATATCCATATATGAGGGTGTTACATGAATTTACACTGTCCTTCATTTCCATATTCCTCAAACAACTTTAGGATTCATGACCACACCGTCGAGGCTTCTCAACCACTTAACCACTTAGCCATCTATCCAAGCCTTATTGTAGAATTCTTCAAAGAATATTCCCGTGAGGGCCATGCTTAGAGATACGCCATAAGAGGACCACTTTGAAGATGTCTCCAAATACACCCATCACATATGTTGACATCAATGACAACCAATTGTACAACAAAATCAATGGCAACCAAGTATCCAACAATATCCCCCTTTGGAATTGATGGAAAAACACATACTCCACTTGTGACCAATTATCCTCATTTATATATCCTCATGTTTCTCTCCCCCTTTGACATCAATGGAAAAAGGTTATCCCCCTTTGGGGTTGCTCCCCCGTCTTCATGCTTCTAATCTTTATCTTTCTTCTCCTTTGACATCATGGGTGTTGTTCCTGAGTTTATACTTTAAGGCTCTAAAGTATACTGTCAAAGAATCTGAAAAGACAGAGAGAGTTAGCGATAGGAGAAGATACGATAAAAATATGAGGGCTATAGTTGGTTCCTCAACTGTCTCTGTCGAAATTCCCAGTTTTCCTAGATATTGATATCTCTTTCAATTTCTGCCCATGAACGTTCTAACTCAACCCGGCTATTTGTTGTTTGTAATATATTGTTAAATAAATTTAGAGCGATGTTGGTTTAATCCAAAAGGTCGGTCTCGATATTAGGCTGCCTTGCAACCGGTACTGTCATGAAGGGTAAAAATAAAGAAGATAAAGTTATTGTGTTTTCCTTTTAGGCTTGTTATCTCTATTCCAGAATGTAACGAGAATGATGTCAACACCCAAATAGATAGGATGACTAAATTGTAGGCCTTTTCTGGTATCTGAGTTAAATTTTAAAGAAAAGTAACATGCATGATATAAGGCAAAACATAAAGCTATTAGCAAAGTGAGGCATCAATTTCAGAGGAATCTCACATAGTAACAGAAGACTACGAAATGAGAAAAATATTAATGAAGCATATGATGTTGCAATCTAACCATCTACAGGTCTTGTATCTATTGATAAAAGATACAGAGGAAAAATTGTAAATGATCTAAATAACAATAATAATAAATTCCACAGTAGAGGTTGTACTAAATTGTAGCCAAGAATTCATCAATTAAACATATGAAAGAAAGATGAGATGAAAGGGAAACACATAACTCAGAAGTGACAAGATCTGGAATCTTCAATCGGAATTTCTATTAATTTAGAGTTTCTTCAAAAATTACTTCGTCAAAAATGCTTTCTTTAGAGAGATAAAAAAGCCCTCTTTTAGTCTTCTCTCCTTGTATTTATACAAGGTCATCAATACTTGATAGTTATCAATCTCCTACTTTTCTGGAGAAAAATAGTTACAAAATTGCAACCTTAACCGTTGCATGATTAACTTTTTCTTATCTATCATTTCAATAGTATGAGTTTTCAAACGATACTTCATTGTTTAGCTGAAGTCTCTCCCTCTTTTGAAGTTATACATTCAACACACTTATACAAAAAATGAACAAAAATTATGGGTGGTGTCGGGAGGTCTTTAGTTTCAAATAGATAAAACTTTCTTTGTACCTTTGGAAACTGGTCTCCAAATCTTTTATCGAAAAACCTGATCGATTGCAAGTTTAAATTAGGTTTTACCATCCATCTGTCTATCTAGTTGGTATTGATTTCGCTCAACTGTGAAATTTCTGCCTGAACCTCCTGTAAGCTCTCTTTGTAGTCCAACGATTGTTTCACAATGTTTATCTGCCCTAGTAGTCCAAAGCAGTCATTTCTTTCAAATCCTAATGCTTGCTTATCCAAAGAATCAAATATTCCCTCACAGTCATCTTTGATTTCTTTGATTGTCTTCTTGTTTTCAACTATGTTTTTTTTCCCATGCCTTGAGCATAATGTCTCCTCTTATCTATTCTGTGACAGAAAGTTTTAAATCTTTCGGCATCTCCTTGTTCCCTGAACATGTGATTTCTTTCTGAAAGGTATTCCTTGCTTCTTTAGCCTCCTTTTCTAGTAAAATAATGTTATCAAGGGATTTTCTTACCTCTTGAAAATAATGTTGGATGATCTCTATTTTAGATATCAATTGTTGTTGTTCAGCTTCTATCTTTGTATGGGCTTCTAACGAGAGGGTTTGAAAATCCTTTAAGTCCACAACCCGGCCTTCTGTCAAACTCAATTTAGCCTGTAATTGTTTAACAAGCTCCCTTTGTTGAGTAACCTGTACTTGACTTGCTTGTATCCTCTGGTTCATTTCATCGAAGCTAGTTTTGAGTGACTGGATTTCTTGCCTTTCAACAGCTCTGGCATGCTCCAGACTTTTATTCACCTCTTCTCTAATGTTTTTCTCATCATTCTTCAATTGATCCTACAATCGAGATATCATGTGGTTACTCTTCTTTATCCTTGTTCTCATGTTCTCCACAGTAAAAATGTTTGTTGTTTCCATGGCTCCCATGGAGCCTGCTACCTCTGTAGAGAAATCCTCCTCTTCTAGTTTCTGGTCTTCTATCAAGACCTTATGTTTCTTCACCATACCCCCTTCTCTCATATGCATTTATTGCCTTACAATAGCCTTTCTCTGTTTGCTGAAAATAATAATTGGAAGGAGGGATATCATCTCTAGAAATAGGGGTGAGGTCACCAACATATATATCTCCCACCTGTGGGAGTCCAAAGGTGGATTTCAAAGGAGTTAAGGAATTTATGGGAATTCCTAGCTCTTTAGACCTTATTTCTCCCATAGCCTCAAGTATAATGATATCAACAACAGGTGATGAAGGAGGAGTGGACTTACTGGACTCGGGAGGTGTCCTAGGCCTCCTCTCTGCTTCCATCTCTGGATTTTCTATTTGTAAGGCCTCTTCATTTTGTTAAGATCCTTTAGTCTCCTAAGGAAATTCTCCAGGATTGACTTTACCTTGTGTTTCTTTTCTGAAACCTAGAGGAGTATCTTCTTGTTCCCGAAGAGGGGTAATTGCTTCACCTTGCAGCACTTTGGGCAGACCGCTTCGTCTGTGTTTCTGGAAGGTCGAAAAACTAGCTTGCAAGTCGAACGACAGTGTCTGTACTCTTCCTAACACTTCCTCATAGGTCTTAGTCCCTTTGAACAGGTCGTCACAAGGGGACTTCTCATGTTCATAAGCCTTCATATTACAGTGGGCCATGTGTTTTCCCACTAACTGGTAAGGATCGTGCTTCCTGTTCTCGAGGTTTACCAATTTAACCTCCTCTAGTGTTGTCGTTTCAACTTTGGAATGACCTAAGTTGAGCAATGAAAATTTCCCAATCTGAACGGGAAAAACTGACCAAGATTTCTTTTGAGCCAATTTTAGTTCTATCCCAATTCCACCTATTACTATTTGATGAGCTACCTCCCTGCACACCAGTCTGTCAGGGAGGAATTTCGGGAGGGCGTGTGGGGAATTGAACACCTGAAAACTCTGATGTATGAAATATTCTCCTCAATGAACCAGTCAGCAACTACCCTGAGGTTTCCTATGACCAACTTTGAAATGTGTGGAGGCACACAGCCGTACAACATCTGATGTAGTGGTATCACCATGAAATGACAGATTTCATAGAACAAGTCCTTGGCATTTTCTTCCCAAAGTTTAGAGTGATATTCGTGAATTGGCTCTGGGTAAGTCGGATTCCAACTCCAATTCATCAAAGGGAAAGGAGTCGAGAATCATATAGCATCCATGATGTATGTCGACATATAAAAGGCTAGTGTTCGGCCTTTTGATCTTGCAATCTGATAGTCCATGACCTCCTTCACCATGTTATCGGATAAAATCTTATCCCAATTGAAGTTGTAACCTTCAGTTGCCTCGTGCAAAAGAGGTACCCATTCTGCAGGGAAATGGGTGGGATTTTTCTTACCGAAAAGTCTACATAACGTCATCGCCACATAGATCATGTATTCATTCAATGAGGTTGTGGCGTAAATACCATGGGTGTCAGCCCTGAATTTTCCCTTGTTCCTCCACCAATAATTGATTAAGTCAGGATACATTTGGTCTGACTCAGAACATTATTTCCTTTGAAAATTACTCACAAACTCTTTATTATAAACATACTTAGGAATGGGAGAAAATTTATACATTACTTGTAAATGTTCCAGTCTGAAAGAGCCAATGACGACCCCTCGGTTGTCCAGAATTTTCCTTGTTTGTACGTCAGTTCGCTCTAAGGCCCAACTGATCATGTCATTATAAGTCATAAGTCGCGGTCGTGTAGCTATTTTGTGGAGCTCAAACTCCACTATATCTCAAAGCTTATTGTCGACGTCATGAGGGAAATTTTTAATTTCATAATCCAGAGTCTCAAAAATCTGTCTCCGAGATTTTATGGAATCAATGGCATGTGGTGTTGTATCATATATAACCTCTCCATATGGACTCAATCTTTCTGCAAGCTCTTTGCTTTTCTTGGGTGCCTTCTTAGGTGCCATGATACCTGTGCTGGATCATAAACATGTTTACAAAGGAAATGTGTATAAAACCAGGTAAACATGACTTGTTGAAGATACAAAGAATAACTATGAAGTTCAAAATATAAGACTTTATTAGACTTCAATTTCACGCTATAACGAGTGTACAGATGCAGATGACGAAAAATTAATGCCTTTTAATGGAAATATATGCATGGAGATACGCTTTCGTGTTGAAAAAATCTTCATTTATCTTTTATTAATGTTGTCGTATATCGGCAATTTTGAAACTAGAGTTTCAAAACTCACCGCCTTCCTCAATTCCCGAAATGCGAAATACGGTTTAGTTATCACTAATCCTATTTTAAAAACAAATTAACCTTAATCTTAAACCTTGTTTAGGGAAAACGTGATTTCACGTTTCAGAACCTCGGAGATCCTAGCGTCAGGGGATAAGTCATAAGCAATCCCCGGATTGCGAAATTGTGATGAGATTAGTGAGGCAATAAGACACGTATTAGGGCTTCAATTAATCCAGGTTAATAATTAATTATCTTTTTAACTTTTTCGGAAAGTGAGGATCGGGAGTTTGACGGTTGAAAGTTCGAAAGCGTTTCGGTAGAAGGAGAAACTTGAATTGTGAAAGATTAAGGGAATGATAATTATGTTTAGGTACTTAATTAATTACGGGTTTAAAGAGCTCTTTGTGGAAAGCGACGGCAAAGGCAACCTTTATTTTTTTCCCCTTTAAAATTTTTAATAAGCTAAACATTTTCGAGATTTCGGCACGTGGAAAATAAGATGGTTGAAGATTATACTTAAAGAAAAATCGAATCTTGAAAACCCGAAAAGGAACGGAAAGCTTTGATTTCCCCCTTTTAGACTAAGGGAGGCTCCAAGACTTAGGAAAAGATGAAGCTTTAGTTTTCAAATATAGGAGAAAATTAAACTTCGTGTCAACATTAGGCTCCATCTAGGGATCTCGTCTCCTTGTGGGACGAGAAGAACATGTAGACCAAGTGCCTTCATTGGGTAATGGAATCAAAGATTTGGCTCTATGAGACAAATAATGAGAAAGACCGAACAAGATCAGGGTCCCAACGTTAACCTTGAAAACTCTTCAAAAACAAAAATTATGACTATCCCGAGCTAGGTTTTCCATATATTTCTTATCCTGAAGCTGACCTCAAATCTGTGTAAGATAATCAAAACCAAATTAACCATATTATTAGGATTCTTGTGATTCTGTTTTCATCAAGGTAAGTATTTACGCTATGTCCGGTAAGGAGATCTTAGAAACCTATGATAAAATCCAGCCGAAAAGAAGAGAAATTACCCGAGTATCTTTTAACTCACGTATAACAGCTTTTATCAGATACAAGGATATTTCTTTACTACCAGCGAGCTTGTTCAATACCCCAGTGAAGTTATCCGACTTCCCACATTGAATTTCCTTTCTTCATCTCTTTGAACTAGATGGGGGCAATCAATATTGAATTTCCTTTCATCGTCTATCCATATTCAATCTTATATATATATATTTTATTTTTTATTTTTTATTTTTTTTGAAGTGGGGGCAATCAATGAGTATGCAATACACTCGAGAAGATATCTGTTTGAAAAAGAATCAAAGTCTATCAACTCATTTAAATCTCTATGGGTCAATCTCCTTACCCACCTTCAAAAATCAAGGGCTTCAGAGGACTTCTTAATGGAAGCTTTTTGACCTTTAGTCTAGGGAAAATCCTTGAGCTAAACTGGTCAGTTATTCCTATTAGGATAACTAATAAGGTTAGGATTAACCTAGACATGTTTATGATCTAGCCAGAGTCAAAGAACTAAAAACACAACCTACTCTATTTCCTAAAAGTTTGTTCGAGAGTTTTCACGACCAAGACGAGACTCCTTTGTTCTCAGGAAACTTCATGATCAGACGTCCATGATCAGGCAGAAAAAGGATTTACTGTGGTCAAGGGGCTTAGAAAAACTGTTGTACATATGGCTATTCTTAGATATTTTCTTAATTAGCCTTTACAACCTTCTCTTAAGTCCCCCCTTTTTTATAATACTTTAAGAACTTCTTTGATTGAGTTGTTGTTGTTTTTTTTTTTTTTTACAAAAATAAATCGATGATTTATTTATTCGTACTTCTTAGAGATTTTATCCGGAATTTAAAATGGGATTTCATACCTTTATCATCTCTTATATTTACAACCCGAAGATTACTCGTTCATTACCTTTTTCATTGTGAGAGACTTGATAGGAATACTTGCGCATGTCACCTTTCAGTACCTCTGTTGTCTCGTGAGAAACCTTTCCTGTGAATAACATAACATTATAATCTTTAGCAAATGACATGAAAGAAACTTTTATTTGTTTTGTTTTATATACTTTTTTTTTTTTTTTGGAATCTTAACAAAAAGCATGAAAACAAACCGATATGTACAATGATAATTTAGAAACGCATTATTGCATGAAGTGTTTAAGATGCCACCCATTTACAGGGGCATTAAGAATGTCTCCATCCATGTTTTCTAATAACCAAGCATTTTTTTCCTTCCAAGGCCGAAATTATGTATGGACCAGACCAGATTGGATCGAATTTTCCATGTTTTCCAGCGTCTTCTTTTCTAGCTTCCCATTTTAAGACCAAGTCGCCAGGGAGGAATTCTCTATATTTCACTTTCTGATCGAATAAGGATTTCATTTTATCCTGATACCTTTGCAACCTTTCATTTACTTCGGCCCTATTTTGTTGAACTTTGACCAGCTGGTTTATCCTCCTGGTAACGTCATTGGGTTCTTCATTCAAATCCTTCCAGAGTTTCATTACTGGCAGAGCAAAGTTTATTGGTAAAATGACATCAGTTCCATATACCATCTGGAAAGGGGAAATCCCAATTGATCTTTTAGTACTTATTTTGTTGGCCCATAAAGCATATTTTAAATGGGTATGCCACGCTTTTTTGTTTTCAGTCAAAACCTTTTTTTATCAGGGTAATCAGGATTTTGTTGGATGATTCAGCTAGACCATTACCTTGTGGATAGTAAGTTTTGGAGTGTCCCAGTACGATGTTATATTTTCGACAAAAAATTATCATGGCCATTGACTTAAATGCTCGCACGTTGTTAGTGACGATCTTTCGAGGACAACCAAATATGGATAAGATATTGTCTTCCAAAAAACAGATTACTACTGAATTAGTTGCATTCCTTGTGGGGATAGATTCTACCCACTTAGTGAAATAATCAGTAGCAATTAGGATCCATTTGTGTTGCGCACTAGAGTGTGGATGAATTTCTTCGATGAAATCAAGTCCCCATTGCTAAAACGAGGCTTTGGTTTTAACTGGAATCAGGGGCAAAGTTGGGACCCTCTATTTACCTTTGAACAACTAGCATGGGACACAATTTCAAACTTTAGTGTTCACTTATGTGAACAATTTGGAACAATAGTATCTGGCTCTTAAGATTTTATATGTTGTTTCTCACCAAGCATGATGTCCTCCACATACTCCGATATGGAATTTATATATAACCCCTTCTGTTTCAGTCTCAACTAAACACCTCAGTAGGAAACCCAAGGGGTCTTTCCAATACAATTTAGCATCTATGATACAGTATTTTACAGCATGTAACTTTAGCGTCCTAGCTTTTGACGGGCTTAACTCACTAAGACAATGAAGAACGAGTAGGTAATGGATGATGTCATGATACCAGGCTGAAGCTGAAAACTTATATTGGATTTCAGTTGTAGGTGCAGTGATATCAAGCTCGTCTATTTCTAGGAATCCCTCATCCTCTTGCAGCCGATTTATCCCAAGCGCTTTTAAATTCGATTCAGCAAGGAATTTGGCTAAACCTTGACCTTTGATAATTTTAGTTGGCTTGACTTCTAGGTCAAACTCCTGGAACTTAGCTAACCACCTGCCTCTTCTTCCATCGTTGTCTGGTTTCACCAGGATGTCTTTAACAGAGCTAGAGGGTACATAAGCGATGATCTTTGAATGCAACACATAAGTTCTGAAAGCCTTGACAGATTTCACCATTGAGTAGGCTTGTTTCTCCAATATATCATATTTCAACTCAACATATCTGAGTCTTTTGCTAAAAAATGAAATAGGTTGCTCAAAACTTTCTTCGTCTTTCTGTAACAACATAGTTGCAATAGTATGTTCTAAAGCAAAAGAAAAAATCAAAAACTCTTTCGTGTAATCTGGACTTGCCAGGACCAGTGCTTCACTTATTACTTTCTTGATGCGTTGAAATGATGCTTTGGATTCGCTGGTCCACCTCACCTCACTTTCCTTTTTGAGCATATATGTTATCAATTTTACAATCTCAGGGAAGTTAGGGATGAATCTCCTCAATAAATAAAAAAATTCTAAAAAAGACTGAATTTCTTTTACATTTCTAGGAAAATTTATAGTGTCTATTGCTTCAACCCTTTTTGGATTGATTTTGATTCCCTCTTTAGACACGATATGGCCCAAGAGTTTACCTTATTGCATTGCAAAATGATATTTCTTGGGGTTGAGTGAAAAACCAAATTTACAACATTTCTCAAAGGTTTGTTTAAGGTGCGTTAGATGTTCTATATCAGATTTGGAGAACATGGTCAGGTCTTCAAGATAGATAACAATGAATTTATCTCTTTCACCTATGAAAGCGATATCCATGGCTCACTGAAAAGTGGCCCCTGCATTCATCAAACCAAAAGGCATTTTATCATACATAAAGGTACCCCAAGGGGTAGTGAAAGCAGTTTTTTCTTTATTGTCCTGATGCACAACGATTTGATTGTAACCTGAAAAACCATCAATCATAGACATTCGGTTAGCTCCAACTACTTTTTCTAAAACGTGATCCATCTTAGGCAATGGGTGATTGTCTTTAAGTGATGATTGATTTAGGTTTATGAAATCAAAATACAATCTGATCTTGTTGTTTTTCTTTCTTACTGGGACCAAATTGGATACCCACTCAGAGTATCTTAGTGGAACTATGATTTTAGCATCCATGAGTTTTTTGACTTCCTTTTCTATCACTGGTAACAGGATAGGGTTAATCTACCTAAGTTTCTATCTAAAAGGTTTGACACCTAGTTTTAGTGGAATTTTATGTTCCATGATAGACGTATCATAAGTTCTCAACTCGTCATAAGAACAGGAAAAAACATCTTTGTATTTTTTAAGCAACTCATCATATTTACTTTTGATTTCGGGAGACATGTATCTAGATACTTTCACTAATCTGGGACTCTCTTTGGTACCTATATTGCAATTTTCGAATTCCTTCGGCTGAGGTTGTAAGGTAGTCTTCAAAGGGATGTCATCATGACTGAAAATCCTTTTTAAGGGAATCAAGCCCTTGGGTATCTGATTAGTTTTTAAAACCAACATTCAGTGATTTGCGATTTTATCCTGGAACTCTTGGGGGTCTTCTCCTTCCTGCATGATCCAAATAGGATCATTTTGGTTTTCTTGGTCAGCATGGGTTCCGGCGAACTCGTCTATCATTTCTAGAAATTTTTGGATTTGTTTATCATCCTCGAAGACTTGCCAATGTTGTATTTTATTGGGTATGGAAGGTCTATGTCTCATTTGTATATGATATTTAAGTTTGAAAGCAGTGGGAGGTGCGAAATTCGAAGCTGCTTTGGCTAAAGAATCCACCTATTGATTTTCTACTCTCGGGATGAAGTGAATATTAACAGAGGAGAAAAAAAATTTGATTAGGTCCCTAACACAATTTCGATATGACCTTAACCTAGGATGTTTGTCTTGATACTGACGATTAACTTGTTTCACGATCAACTTTGTGTCACCAAAAACTTCCAAATTTTTAATTTTCATTTTCCTAGCGGCCTCTAACCCTAACACTAGAGCTTCGTACTCGCATACGTTATTGGTGTGGTCTATATTCCATTGAATCCTATAAGAGAAAGGGATAATGAATTGGTTATCAGGTGCCACAAAAATTACTCCAGCTCCAGCTCCAAGATAAGATGAGGCACCGTCAAAAAACATTTTCCAAACACCAGTGTTATACACATCCTGTTCTATTTGTTCTTTTTCTTTTTTATTTCCTGTAAAACTTTCTTTTATACACGCATCCACATCATCATCTATAGATAATATACAATTACCAAAATCATGATCAGCAATATATATACAGGATAATTATTTGGGCTGAGAGGATCACTAACCGTAAATGCTAACCTGGTTTCCCTGTACAGCCGCGTGATCTGCCCCACAAAAACTGGAATTGTTGCGTATGTCATATCAATTTGAAGGGAACCTCCAAGTTTGGCACCCCAAGATCGGGACAAGAGCATACCATATTTTGGGGGTATATCTGTGGCAACTACATCCATTAAAACACTTTTTGAAGGTACCTGTGTGAGGTTTACTACTAAGTCTTTTATCATACTTATACACTTGAATTTCCTCGAATCGAAAGAATATAAATCTCCATAAGGCCTAGTGATTTCAAGGCCAAGTCCGTCCATGATTGCTTTAGGCATCACATTGTGAGAGGCCCCAGAATCTAACATGCAGTTATGGAGCAGATGGTCGAAAATGGTCAAAGTGATGTAGAAAGTGGCAATAGTGTCTCTAGCACCTTTAAAGTGTGGGCCAAAAATTATGTTAGTATTTTCATCCTCTAGGTTTATAACATCAGCCTGACTTTCATTTTCCGAAAAACTAATCATTTTAGCAATTTGTTTTCGATATATGAGGTTTTTGGCCAGTTCGACAAGGGGAATAGGGATTTTGATCTTATTGATTTCATTTTCTAGGTTAAAACTTCCAATGGTTTTGTCGATTTCCATGTTTTGAACCTTCGACCCTTTATTTTCATCTTTCCTTGGCTAAGGGGCCTTTGTCTTGGTAACGGGTGCCTAGTTTCTGCATGCTTAAGGGTGACGTTTATGTTGTCTTTGTTTTAGTAGACTGTATGTTAGCGATCTTAGTCCCTTCAGTCTATTTTTCAGTGCTTTTTGAAACTGGTTCATCAATTTCAACCCTCGGCAGTATCTTTTTAACTGGTGCGGTTGCGGAAACCCTGTTTCTAGGTCTCAGGTTATATTTTTGGTGGAGTTCAGCCATTATTCCATCTGTTATTCCCTAATAGGTCAAATCTTCAGAAACACTGTCATTTTTGTTACTCTCAGTCCCATACTCTGTAGTCAGAGATTTTTCATAATCGTTTCTTGTTATTTAAGGTTGTAGGCAGTCATCGCCAAGATTGTTCATATCCTCTTCTAACTCCTCGAAATCCTCCAAGTCTTCTCCTCCTATAAAGTTTTCAATTTTAAAATGGGTTTAGATCTTTTGATCTTCATTCTTAATTTGTTTTTGGTGGTTTTGAGGGTTAGGGTTCTTCCTGAACTCCTTTCTAGGGTAATGTTCATTTTTAGCTTGATCAAGTTCCATTCTCGATATTTTGTTTGACAGTTCTTTGATGATTCTAACCATATCATCCATTTTATCTTCTGAGGACCTCCCTGATCCAGAGGGTCCTCCTTGCTCCCTATATCTCCTTATTTATTTGTTTCCTATCACAAATTTAGCTTTTAGCTTCCCTGATGCCATCATGTAAGATTCGATTTCGAGGGCATCATCTTGCATCTTGGTAAGATCTAATGATCTTCTTTCCCTTAATAACAGGGCGAAGTCGAGGTCAAAGGCTCCAGCAAAAGTCACTTTCACTGCAGGTTGTGAGGGTTTGACCTCGGTTGGGATCTTATTATATAATTTTTTAAACCGTTGTGTAAACTCAAGGACTGATTCAGAGTTTTTATTTTGAAGAGCTCCAAATTCGGTCAGATAATAAATATGGTCTTTCCACTCACCCCACTGTCTGATAAAAGCGTTTTCAAGTTCATCATATGACGATATAGATTCGACCACTAGGCCTCGAAACCAGGTTCTTACTTGGCCTTCAAAGGTTTTAACCAAGAGTCTGGAGTAAACATCTTCATGTTCCAATCCAATAATGTCAGCGAATTGATCGAAAAAATTTATATGCTCAGTTGTCATTAAATTTCCCTCTCCTGTGAACTTAGGCAAGGTTTTCATGTAATTTTCTAGTAAATCATGGAGAGGGACTGGTAGGACCAAAGGGGCATATCTTGAAGCAACCTTTACAAATATCTAGAGAGGGGGTGCTTGGTCGCCCGCTCCTCCTCCTTGACCACCCGCAGCAGCACCTCCAGCCCCACCTCCTCCGCTCACGGCCATTGTGGATTTAACGGTTAGAGTATGGGGGTTATAAGGACAGGTTTCAAGAAACTGACTATCGAAGGGGAAGAAACTTGAGAAAGAAGAGCTTGGGGAATGTGGGTTGGTTCCTTCGGAACCATAGGGTGAGAAAATAGGAGAATCTATAGAAATTGAGTCAAGATATATAGGATAATTGTTTGAGTTTTGAGATATGGGAAACAGAACTTTGAGAAGCGAGGGAGAATCGATCGCAACAGGAAGTGAGGTAGATCTTCGTTTTCTATCGGTGTGGGAAAAGGTTGAGAAATCTTCGGTCTTAAAGACCGGAAGAACCAAATCTGATTCGGGGGGTGTGACTTTATCATCGGAGTATTTCCCATAAAGGGGTGGAATACTTGATTCACTGTGTTGATTTTCAGATTCATACTGTGTAAACTTAGGTTGAATTTTTTATTTGTGGATGAGACATTCTGGCAGAAGTATCTTTTTGATTTTAGAATTTTTTTAGGGTCGGAAAAAGGTGAAATTTGCTTGTTGTCTGGATTCTTTCTCGTGTTTTTCTGGTTAAGATCCAACTTAAACAATGTGGATTCGCCAAGTGAAAGATAAAGGTAGCCTTAGAAGGTTTTCAAACTTTGTTCACTATCAAAGAAAGAAAGTGTCAATGTCGTTCTTCCCAGGGAATAAACTTTGTTTCTTCGGTCCCTGACAATGGCGCCAAAAATATGTTGTTCATGAGTTTATACTTTAAGGCTCTAAAGTATACTGTCAAGGCATCTGAAAAGACAGAGAGAGTTGACGATAAGACAAGATACGATAAAAAGATGAGGGCTATAGTTGGTTCCTCAACTGTCTCTGTCAAAATTCTCAGTTTTCCTGGATACTGATATCTCTCTCAATTGTTGTGCATGAACGTTCTAACTCAACCCGGTTATTTGTTGTTTGTAAGATAGTGTTAAATAAATTTAGAGTGATGTTGGTTTGATCAAAGGTCGGGCTCGATATTAGGTTGCCTTGCAATTGGTACTGTCATGAAGGGTAAAAGTAAAGAAGATAAAGTTCTTGTGTTTTCCTTTTAGGCTTGTTATCTCTATTCCATAATGTAACGAGAATGATGTCAACACCCAAATAGATAGGATGACTAAATTGTAGGCCTTTTCTTGTATCTGAGTTAAATTTTAAAGAAAAGTAACATACATGATATGAAGAAAACCATCAAGCTATTAGCAAAGTGAGGCATCAATTTCAGAGGAATCTCACATAGTAACAGAAGACTAAGAAATGAGAAAAATATTAATGAAGAATATGATGTTGAAATCTAACCATCTACATGTCTTGTATCTGTTGATAACGGATGCAGAGGAAAAATTGTAAATGATTTAAATAACAAGAATAATAAATTCCACAGTAGAGGTTGTACTAAATTATAGCCAAGCATTCATCAATCAAACATATGAAAGAAAGATGAGATGATAGGGAAACACATAACTCGGAAGTGACAAGATCTGGAATCTTCAATCGGCATTTCTATTAATTTAGAGTTTCTTCAAAAATTACTTCGTCAAAAATGCTTTCTTTAGAGAGATCAAAAAGCCCTCTTTTAGTCTTCGCTCCTTGTATTTATACAAGGTCATCAATACTTGATAGTTAGCAATCTCCTACTTTTCTAGAGAAAAATAGTTACAAAACTGCAACCTTAACCATTGCATGATTAACTTTTGTTTATCTATCATTTCAATAGTATGAGTTTTCAAACGATACTTCACTGTTTAGCTGAAGTCTCTCCCTCTTTTGAAGCTATACATTCAACACACTTCTCCAAAAAATGAACAAAAAGTATCGGTGGTGTCGGGAGATATTTAGTTTCAAACAAATAAAACTTTCTTTGTACCTTTGGAAACTAGTCTCCAAAGATTTTATCAGTGAACCTTATCGTTTGCAAAATTAAATTAGGTTGTACCAACCATCTGTCTATCTAGTTGGTATTGATTTCTCTCAACAGTGAAATTTATGCCTGAACCTCCTGTAATCTCTCTTTGTAGTCCAACTGTTGTTTCACAATGTTTATCTACCCTAGTAGTCCAGTGCAGTCATTTATTTCAAATCCTAATGCTTGCTTATCCAAAGAATCAAATATTCCTTCACAGTCATCTTTGATTTCTTTGATTGTCTAACTGTTTAACAAGCTCCCTTTGTTGAGTAACCTGTACTTGACTTGCTTGTATCCTCTGGTTCATTTCATTGAAGCTAGTTTTGAGTGACTGGATTTCTTGCCTTTCAACAGCTCTGGCCTGCTCCAGACTTTTATTCACCTCTTCTCTAATGTTTTTCTCAACATTCTTCAATTGATCCTGCAATCGAGCTATCATGTGGTTACTCTTCTTTATCCTTGTTCTCATGTTCTCCAAAGTAAAAATGTTTGTTCTTTCCATGGCTCCCATGGAGCCTGCTACCTCTATATAAAAATCCTCCTCTTCCAGTTTCTGGTCATCTATCAAGACCCTATGTTTCTTCACCATACCCCCTTCTCTCATATGAATTTCTTGCCTTACAATAGCCTTCCTCTTCTTGCTGAAAAAATAATCGGAAGGAGGGATCTCATTTTTGGAAATAGGGGTGAGGTCACCAACATATATATCTCCCACCTGTGGGAGTCCAAAGGTGGACTGCAAAGGAGTTAAGGAAGTTATGGAACATCCTAGCTCTCGAGACCTTATTTCTCCCATAGCCTCAGGGATAATGATATCAACAACAGGTGATGAAGGAGGAGTGGACTTACTGGACTCGGTAGGTGTCCTAGGCCTCCTCTTTTCTTCCGTCTCTGGATTTTCTATTTGTAAGGACTCTTCATTTTTTGAAGATCCTTTAGTCTCCTAAGGAAATTCTTCAGGATTGACTTTACCCTGTGTTTCTTGTCTGAAACCTGGAGGAGTATCTTCTTGTTCCCGAGGAGGGGTAATTGCTTCACCTTGTAGCACTTTGGGAAAACCACTCCATTTGTGTTTTTGGAAGGTCTGAAAAGTAGCTTGCAAGTCAGACGGAAGTGTCTCTACTCTTCTTAACATTTCCTCATAGGTCTTAGTCCCTTTGAACAGGTCGTCACAAGGGGACTTCTCATGTTCATAAGCCTTCATATTACAATGGGCCATGTGTCTTTACACTAACTGGTAAGGATCGTGCTTCCTATGATCGAGGTTTACCAATTTATCCTCCTCTAGCGTTGTCTCTTCAACTTTGGAATGACCTAAGTTGAGAAATGAAAATTTCCCAATCTGAACGGGAAAAATTGACCAAGATTTCTTTTAGGCCAATTTTAGTTCTATCCCAATTCCACCTATTACTATTTGATGATCTACCTCCCTGCACACCAGTCTATCAGGGAGGAATTTCGGGAGGGCGTGTGGGGGAATTGAACACCTGAAAACTCTGATGTATGAAAAAATCTCCTCAATGAACCAGTCAGCAACTGCCCTGAGGTTTCCTGTCACCAAATTTGAAATGCGGGGAGGCACACAGCCGTACAACATCTGATGTAGTGATATCACCATGAAATGATAGATTTCATAGAACGAGTCCTTGGCATTTTATTCCCAAAGTTTAGAATGATATTCGTGAATTGGCTCTGGGTAAGTCGAATTCCAACTCCAATTCATCAAAGGGAAAGGAGTAGAGAAGCATATAGAATCCATGATGTATGCCAACATATAAAAGGCTACAGTTCGGCCTTTTGATCTCCCAGTCTAATAGTCCATGACCTCCTTCGCCATGTTATCGGATAAAATCTTATCCCAATTGAAGTCGTAACCTTCAGCTGCCTCGTGCAAAAGAGATACCCATTTTGCAGGGAAATGGGTGGGATTTTTCTTACCGAAAAGTCTACATAACATCATCACCACATAGATCATGTATTCATTCAATGAGGTTGTGGCGTAAATACCATGGGTGTCAACCCTGAATTTTCCCTCATTCCTCCACCAATATTCGATTAAGTCAGGATACATTTGGTCTGACTCGGAACATTCTTTCCTTTGAAAATTACTCACGAACTCTTTATTATAAACATACTTGGGACTGGGAGACAATTTATACATTACTTGTAAATGTTTCGGTCTGGAAGAGCCAACGATGACCCCTCGGTTGTCCATAATGCTCCTTATCTATACATCAGTTCGCTCTAAGGCCCAATTGATCATGTCATTATAAGTCATAAGTCACGGCCGTGTAGCTATTTTGTGGAGCTTAGACTTCGCTATATCTTGAGGCTTGTTGTCGACGTCATGAGGGAAATTTTTAATTTCATAATCTAGAGTCTCGAAAATCTGCCTCCAGGATTTTATGGAATCGATGGCATGCGGTGTTGTATCAGATATAATGTCTATGTATGGACTCAAGCTTTCTTTAATCTCTTCGCTTTTCTTGGGCGCCTTCTTAGGTGCCATGATACCTGTGCTGGATCATAAACTTGTTTACAATGAAAATGTGTATAAAACCAGGTAAACGTGACTTGTTGCAGATACAAAGAATAACTATGAAGTTTGAAATATAAGACTTTATTAACCTTCAATTTCATGTTATAACGAGTTTACAGACACAGACGACAAAAAATTAATGCCTTTCAATGGAAATATATGCCTGGAGATACGCTTCCGTGTCAAAAAAATCTTCATTTATCCTTTATTAATGTTGTCGTATATCGGCGATTTCAAAACTGGAGTTTCAAAAATCACCGCCTTCCTCAATTCTTAAAATGCGAAAGACGGTTTAGTTATCACTAATCCTATTTTAAAAACAAATTAACCTTAATCTTAAACCTTGTTTAGGGAAAACGCAATTTCGCGTTTCGGAACTTCGGAGATCCTAGCATTAGGGGATAAGTCATAAGCAATCCCCGGATCGTGAAATTGTGATGATATTAGTGAGGCGCTAAGACACGTATTAAGGATTCAATTAATACAGGTCAATAATTAATTATCTTTTTAACTTTTTTGGAAAAGTGAGGATCGGGAGTTTGATGGTTGAGAGTTCGAAAGCGTTTCGGTAGAAGGAAAAACCCGAACTGTGAAATATTAATGGAATGATAATTATGTTTAGGAACTTAATTAATTACGGGTTTAAAGAGCGCTTTGTGGAAAGCGACGGAAAAGGAAACCTTTATTTTTCCCCCCTCTAAAATTTTTAATAAGCTAAACATTTTCGGGATTTCGACATCGTGAAAATAAGATGGTTGAAGATTATACTTCGAGAAAAACCGAATCTCGAAAGCCCGAAAAGGAACGGAAATCTATGATTTCCCCTTTTTAGACTAAGGGCAGCTCCACGACTTAGGAAAAGATGAATCTTTAGTTTTCAAAGATAGGAAAAAATTATACTTCATGTCAACAATGGGAAAAGGGTAACTCTCCCTATCAATATACCTTCTTTGAACAATATTTGTCTGACTTCATGCGCTCCCCCTATCTTCTTGCTTATGATATTTCTTTCCTGGTCTCTTTCTCTAACGATTTCTCTCCCCTTGAATTCTCTGCAAGATATCATGTAGATCAATATGGGGCTTCCTGTATGTACTTACTTTACTCTCTTCCAAGTATGCTTGTCCATTGGTACTTCTTCTTCTAATTCATTGACATATATAAAAAGCATTCAAATTTACTTTACTTAAAGTCTTCATGGATTTTCAAGTTCATATAAATGACCATACTTTCCTATGACGATATAGATTTTGGTGATGGTTTCTCTTCCCTGTTTTGCTATGCCTTTCACTTATTTCCTTCCCGTGACTAACTGATTCCACTAATTCCAACTGTTAATATGCTTTCCTCCACTGTTACGCATCTTCTTTGTACTCTTAATTAAATGCCCCATAAATTCATCTTTTTCCATATGTCATGAAACCGTCCCTGACTCTGCTACTCAGTTGCACACAATGCTGACCCATTTGCTGCAATTGATCACAACATATTCGTTGTTGTTCAATCTATCTATTAAATATGCAAATTAGACTCTACACGTTTGCAACAATTTGTATTGAATATATCCATGTTTGAATACATGATTGGAATCCTCAATACAATCATGAATCTCTACTTGAAAAGTGTGTGTTATTGGATAAATCCGTGAGTGCGGACACAAACCGATCTCCCTAGATCCACCTAGATCTAGAACAAAACAGGACAGAATAGGGCGCTTTCCTTAGATTTAAACTATTGAATGTACTAGAAAATATGATCCAAGAACATACCTTAAGATCGCTTCCTTTGATCTTTGTTGCTCCTGCTTCACTCCAATGCTCTTGTACGGTCAAGATCAAAACAACACAAACCAACCAAAGTGAAAGCAAATAATATATCCAATAGCTAATCTATACATATGATCAAGGAATTATGTAATAAAGTAGATCTCACTTTATGGGAAAGAAATATA
>ML778604.1:189465-207269 GCA_009831015.1 Picea engelmannii | reverse complement strand
TTTTGTATAATACATGAGATGTGTGATTGGTTTTATAAAAGTCTCAGATATCTATCTAACACATAATTATCTAGAGCATCAGTCAATGTATTTAGACATCTAGGAATGTGTTGATATTCAATATAATCAAAATGACATTCCAAGAGGCGAATTCGTAGATATACCAACAATAAAGTAGGACTTCGGATAGCATAGACATTACTTAACTGTAGCACTACTAGCTACAAATCAAGTTGTATAACTAGGTGGCGGATACCAAGAAAAATAGCATTAGTCAACAACTCGATGGCGGTGCTATATTCTACAATATTATTGGTCGCGCGACTGAGGCAAACACCTCGTAGACTAATAAGTTCATTTGTAGGTGCATAAATTTCCCATGAAGCAGAAGCAAGGTTCTGAGTACTAGGACTAGCGCCATCGGCAAAGCCAATGTGGAGTAGCGAAGACTCCGACATCTAGAAACCAAGCACAACGCAAGGTAAGCGGTCGAGGGTAGAAACCAAATAACAAAAAGCACACTAAAGTAACACACAAAAAGTATGATACAATAAAATACAAGCACTCATGCACAGATGATCTAAGCGTAGTACTTATTTAAGTAAAGCCCATTTTTGGGTTCACTCAAAGGGATACCATCATAGTCTACTAACTCGTAGGCTCCTTTTTCCAACACCCGTCTGACGATATAAGGGCCTCGCCACATAGCCTCAAATTTTTTGGCTCCTAGAAAATCTCGATCTTGTTCATAAAGGAGAACCAGATCACCTTCAGAGAAAATGCATGGCTTGACATGCTTGTCGTATTGGGCTTTGAGGCGTTTCTTCTGAGTTTCTATAACTAGGGTGGCATCACGACGGGTTTCTTCTAGTTGCATAAGATACAACAGACGTTCTTCTTCAGTAGAAGTGTTGGGGAGAAGTTCAACGGGTAGATTTAGAGACGGTATCTCACATTCAATCGGAAATATGGCTTTGAGACCATAAACTAACTGGAAAGGTGTAAACCCGGTAGCAGACTTGACGGATGTCCGGTAAGCCCACAATGTTGAAAACAACATTGTGTGCCAACTCACTTTGTGAATCCCTATCATTCGTCAAAGCATGGTAATGAGGACTTTGTTTATTGCCTCGACCTGGCCATTGGCATGTGGTTAATAGGGTGTTGAGTTTTCATGGCGAAGACCTAACATTTCGGTGAGTTTTGACATCATGAAGTTTCTAAAGTGGCTACCGTGGTCAGTAACGATAGCTTGAGGAATGCCAAACCAAGCAATGATATGATTGAATATGAATAGTGTTGTGGTCTTTCCGGTATTGTCGAATGTAGGCATCGCCTCGGCCCATTTCGTAAAGTAATCTACGGCTACAATAATGTATCCATGCCCCCCGGCCGAGTGAGGGTGACATGTCATGAAATCGATACCCCATTTCGCAAAAGGTCCAACAGAGACTACAGTTTTTAGAGGAGCAGGGTGTGATCGTATTTTGTTGTTGTAGGTTTGGCAAGCATGGCATTTTTGGACAGCAATAATACAATCGTTGAATAAAGAAGACCAAAATTACCTAGTTCGTAAAATCTTCTGGGTAGTAGCATACCTAGACATGTGACCACCACATGCTCCAGAATGGCAGTCATTCAGGTCTTTCTCGGCTTTGTCAAAGGTGAGGCATCATCGAAAAATGGATTCAATCCCACGAAGATAAAGAGTATCACCGAGGATAATGTACTGACGGGCTTGGTAGCGTATTCGATAGCGGTCAGTGCTAGACAAATCGGGTCGGAAATTCTGAGTCTGGAGATATATGATGATATCCCCATACGAAAGGTCATTGGAACTAATCAGAAAAACAGATTCATCGGGTAATGAATCCTCTGCTACATTTTCTGTCTAGAATAGGGAATGTCGCATATCAATTCGGCAAACACCAAGGATTTATTGGACTTAGCGCATTTGAATTCTAAGTCAAACTCCTAGAGTATTACGATCTATTTGGAGTATTTTCACCTTAGCAATTGGCATGTAAGAATGTGTTGCATAAGGTTGTAGTTGGAAATCACAGTAGTCTTGCGTAAAAGGATATAGTGCCAGAAACGTTGAACAGCTTGGACGGCGGCCAAGGCCAGTTTTTCAACATGTAAATACTTGGTTTCGGTAGTCATGAGACTCTGACTCAGGTAATAAATAACATGTGCGTCATGAGAATCATCCTCCTAGACTAGAATCATAGCAATGGTGTAGTCCGAGGCTACGAGATATAAGAAATAATCGCCACTGTAATCGGGTGGGAAAAGTAGTGGGGTACGGGTTAAAGTCAATTTTAAAGCATTGAAATCTATGTTGGTAGTGGTATCCCATACGAACTCAGAACCTTTCTTGAGCAATCGAGTAAATCCAAGAGTTAACTTAGCATAGTTTGGGATGAAACGATGTAGAAAGTTTGCCTTCCCTTGGAAACTTTGTAGCTGGCGAAGTGAAGAAGGAGGAGGGACATTGAGAATCGCCTCGACCTTCAAAGTATCTACCCTGATCCCTTGACGTGAAACAATAAAGCCCAGAAGTCGGTCAGATTCTATGCAAAAAACACATTTGTGTGGGTTTAAGTGTATACTGTAAAACCGACATCGGAAGAAAATGGCTCAGAGGTGTGCTAGATGATCGACACGGTGCATGGAATGAGCCGGTAGGTCATCAATATATGGTTGGACAATGTGCTTTATATCATGAAAGGCATAAGACATAGCACATTGAAAATTTGCACCGGCATTCTTTAAACCAAAGGGTAGTTTTCGGTAGGTGAAAGTTCCCCAAGGACAAATAAAAGTGGTCTTGTGTTGGTCGGTGGGTACGATATTGATTTGATTATATCTGGAGAAACCATCCATCAAAGAGAAGATTTCACTACCGGTGCAATCATCGACGATCTGGTCAACGAAGGGGGTGGGAAAGTTGTCTTTAGGACAAGTTTTGTTAATATCCCTATAATCAATGCACACGTGGATCGTACCTTATTTTTTATTAACCAGAATAAGATTGGAAACCCAGTCAGTTAGAGCCACAGGGTAAATAAAGCCATCTTTAAGAAGTTTCTCAACTTCAAGCTTGATAGCAGCTTCTTTACATGGGTGGACCGGATGAAGTCGTTGCCGGACGGGTTTAGCATCTGGGTATGTCTTAATCTCATGTACAACAATGTCGGGATCAATACCCATCATTTCTTCATAGATCCATGCGAAGATGTCATGAAATTCTTGAAAAAGAGACTTGTAGGTGACAACTTTCTCATTGGAACATGAAGCTCTGATGTGCACATTTTCAACAACTCCAGGTTTAATGGATATGTCGAGGGGGATGGTGGGTGAGATATTACTTAAGTTCCCTTCGTAGAACACATCGTGTGTAGACTCGGGAACAAAATAAATGATGACAATGGTCGATGGGGTCAAGATCCGTTGGTAAATCTCAATTGTGTGTTGTTCCAGGAAGAGAATGGAACGATGATGTCCATCATCCCAAGGGGTATCTTCCATGGACATAACATACATAATCATCTCGTATGTAGGAAAAATGACATAGAAAGGATCCAGAAATAGATCACCAAGAGAGGGGGTAGAAGGGATTACCGATTGAATGTCTTGATAAGCAGATTCAACCGGACTTAAAGGAATTTGGTCACCATAGCGAAGATGATCCCCGGGGTTGGGTACTATCCACGGGTCATAAGACGCAGGGGTTTTGCGAACAGAGGTGGAAATCATGTTTATTGAAGCGACAAACAAATGTGGAACATCGTGTGGTGGTGTTTTTGCAATGAAAGGTACATTCTCATATCCAGTGGGTGTTTTTGCAATGAAAGGTACATTGTCGGTACATGTATCAGAGTTAAAGAAGGCCAATTGGTCCACCGTAATTACTTTTCCTTGATGTGGGAAACATACGACACAGAAAAGAGTGGACACAACTTCATGCATGGAATCGATCCAGCTACGGCCAAGTAGAAGGTTGTAATCGAGAGGAGCGTCAAAGACCTCAAATTCAATGTTGATTGTTTTTCCTTCTAACATAATAGGTAACGAAGGGAGGACACCATAAGGCTTAAAACCAGATCCATTGAAGTCTTTGAGCATGTTGTGGGATTCGGTTAAGGGAGGAGAGACAATGGCTTTCCAACAAGCAATAGACATGACACACATCAAGGCACCCTCATCAATAATTGTTCTACAAATGTTCTTGTCGGAGACAATGACTTGTATTTGAAATGCGAGTTGAGGGGGTAACCTTGGAATGTGATCTTCCAAGTCAAAAATTATTAAATTTGTATCGGTAGGGTTGATTCCACCAATAGATTTCAACAGTGCCTTCCGTTGTGTGGGGCAACTCTGAAGGACTTCGAGGGCTGACATCGCGGACGGTGCTTGGGCCAGATCTTCTACAATACTATAGTTTTGGGTAGTACACACATGAGGATTGAAAGAAGACTTTCGAACAGCACCCTTCGGGGGAGGGTGAAGAAATGTGTCTAGGCTCGGTCGTTCGAGATGAAGAGGACCATTTGTAGGTGGAACCGATGGAGATGGTTGGACCAAGGAAGGAGGTATTTCATCAACCTTCTCTTTGGAGGAAGAATAATCTTTGGCTCGAGTGGTAAGTGTGATGTCATTCTTCTTTGAATCACCTGTACACATTAAGTCATAGGATGTATTGGAGGGGGAAGGTTGGTCACAAATGACCAATTGGGCATGTTGTTGAGAAGGAAAGGGTTGTGACAACACAGTCGGGGTAGGTGGTTTCGGGGTCCCTTGAAGGAACTTAGTAACCTTGGCTCATCTCGGACAATCCTTAGTGCAGTGATCATCACCATAGATAAGACAAGGGTATCGGGGTTTGTGCTTATCCTTATCGTCAGCAGGTTGTGTTTTGGTCTTCTCAGATTGCAGATTATTTTTATCCTCCTTATTCTTACCCTTACCTTTTCGGGATTTATTCTTTCCGGCAGGGGTAGATTGAACAGAGTTCACCTCAGAAGTCTTGTCGGCAGGAGGAGTAGGAGACAGAGCATGTTGAACATTAGAAGCAATAGACTTGGGGTTGGTGGTAGAGTCTTGTGCGGAGTGGGGTTGGGCATGGAAAGTGCCAATCACACCATCAGCCACATGAGAAGTAGCAAGAGTAGTTGAAGTAGCAGTAGTAGAAGGACGAGGTGCATCAAGGAGAAAATCGTAAAGAGTACTCGTTTGTGAGTAAACGAGGTCAAGGTATTGAGCATGACTAATAACTTGTTCTTCTGTGACAACTCCCCCCATGGAAATGTCACGAGTTATATCATTCATGAATGATTTTGTGAGCCACTATGCCAGTAACGGATCGAGAGGTTCAAGTTTGATGAGACGTCGTCATCGTCGCCACTCATGAATGTGATCAGAGATATGAGTGGCTTTGGTTTGTTTGAAAGAACTCAAAATTTTGGTTCTCATTTCGTATCATATCGATAACAAGTAGTGGGTGAGGAAAGCCATGGAGAGGGTGTTAAAGTCAGCGAAGAATCCTCTAGGCAATTCTATATACCACTTTGCGGCGGAACCCATGAGAGTTCGCTGAAAAAGACGTAATCGAATAAATTCATCCATCAAGGAGTTGGATGAACACCAAAGGTGGAAAGTCATTACATGATTGTTCGAGTCCTCTCCTGGTTTACCATCGAACTTAGGAATGTCAGAAGGTAGTTTGGTTGGTATGGAGGGCCATTAAGGAGAGTGACGGATAGGATTGTTTAGAATTCTAGACAAATCAGGGAGGTCCAGGGTGGCTAAGAAGGGTAACTGTCTATTCACATGGGGGTACTAGTGACTTTGGGGAGGAAGTCTCGTAGGTATACCAGTAGGACCATAAGCAGTTTGCATATAATGCGAAGATTCGAGCAGATTCGGTTGTTGGTATGGGGGCATGTAATTTATAGGGTTGTATTTGTTAGGGTGGTTCCCTTGAACAGGGACGTTGGGTCCAGCAATCAAGCCCCAAATGGAATTGGATGGACTTGGATATAGTTGGCCTATACTAGGGGATATGAAAGAGTTAGTTTGAGGTTGTTTCTCCCCAGTCGATTGAGGATTATTTTGGATAATATAGTTCCAATACTGGGCCAAGTCTACAAGTATGTTATGTCCAGTGGTTGGGGTAGGTGGGGGTTTCCCTCCAATCGGAGGTTTTGTTCCAATTGGGATTTGACCTCCAAGGTGAAAATGTTCACCAACAAGAATCTGGTAATTAGGTGTGAAATAATGAATGGTGCCACTAGGGTCGGTTCCTCTGACAGGGGATGGAAGAGACCCTCTGGAAGGGGGTCAAGGAAGTGTTGGAATAAAACCAAGAACAAGATGGTGCCCAGAAGGAGTGGGAATGCCAGGATTTCCAGACGGGATTTGTGTAGGAACGGGAATAGAAGCATTCAACTCATGATATCCAGTAGGAAGCATTGGGGTGAGTCTGGCCGAAAGTGGTGTGCCAATGGGGGATTGGCTAGCCACCTTATTCTCGGTGTGAAGATTCGTAGTATATGGGATCATTGTATAATGGGCCATTTGAAGGGGGATAGTCAAGATATGGTCAGCTAGATGAGCATCCGAACTAGGGAAATAATAGGCAGTAGTAAAAGGTATCGCGTCTGGATCGGATGTTTCGGGAAGCTCAGTTGTGACAGTGATATCAACACCTTCTCCTGAGCCAAAGAGATTCCGTCTAAAAATGCTAGTATTCCAAAAAGGATCTTGACCTTCATGGCTTGTGAAAGGTTCGGTTGGTAATCCAGAAGACTCAACAACAATATCTCCGGATGAATTCACTCGAACAATACGTCTCACAGAGTCGGGAGGAAGTCACAAGCCCTCTCAAGAATCTATAATTCAGAATTGTTCTAAGGAGTTGGTTCTTTCCATTCATGGAATGGCAATGTCTTGGACTTCACTCTGTTGAGGAGAGCCCTCCGGTGAGTTGGTAGGCAAGGGTTGAGAACCTTCCAGATCTTCTGGGGGTAGTCCTTGCATTCTATGTGAACGGTGTGGAGGGTCAATGGTGATCGAGCGAAAATCTCACTAAAGAAATTATATGGCCAACTTATGGAAACAAACAGCACACACTAGTAAAATCTAGGAATAAAAAATCAAGCAAACAAGATCGTCCTATTCCAAAACCACTAGCTGGTGATGAAATCCAACGTCACGACATCGATACAAGAAGGGGCTAGGCTAGGGTGGAAAAGTTACGTTGACGACCTGCTTAACGGACTTACACCTTGGTGCAAGCTCCCACACATAATCATGGGTATACCTTCCAAGGAGCCCGAGTGAGTTTGGACAACGTCGATTCCAGGTACCATGAAGACTTACCCCTCCACAGTCACCTTGTGTAAGATTCTAAGAATATAGGCTACTAAAGTTACCACAAACAATAATGATTCCTGGGGGAACAGTCAACAGTCCGATCTACACGCAAGGGAAGGGTATCTATCCTGAAATCAAATGGAGAGGCTTCCACTCATCATTGTGGGTATACCTTCAAACTACCCCCATAATACGTGCAATCTCTACACCTAGATCAACAAAGAAGGGTGAGTAACTATGTCAATCTCTATGTGACCTCAGGTTTGACCCTTGTGTGAGAAGGGTTTCCCAGGACAAAAATGTTGCAAATGGAATTTGACACTCCCTATCACAAGATACTATTGTGTGTTTTGCGCTTTGGAGAGTGTGTCTCACTGCCTATTCCAAAGCTTAGCCTAGCTAATGTTCGTGCAAAAGAGCCCTAGAAAATGTTACTAGTTGAATTTTAAAGTTGTGCAATATTATTAAAGGTTGTTGTTACGCAAAGGAAGACGAAAATGAAACCAATGTTGTGTAAGACTCTGACCCAACAATGCATAAATAGAAATGAATGATACAAACTTGCGTTCGATGATTTCTATCTACAGCAGGGAAAAAGGAGTTTTCTGGAACAATGCAAACTATGATGTATGATCTCTTTTGAAATGTAGTACCAAACAATCATTGACAATGTAAATTCACTATTTGTTCTCTTTCAATATTTTAACGCCAATATTTTCTAAATAAATGATTGCTCAAAAGAAAAAGACTTTAATTTTTTTTGGTTATAAACCCAAAAATGGGGTTGGAACTAAGAAAAAGTAGGCAACCAATGAAAATAAATCACTTAGAAACACCCAAATCGATCTTTCAATGAAGATAAAAAAAACAAACTGACAAGAAAAAATCTCTTCAAATGCACATGAACAAAGATTTCCAAGCAGTAGATAATCTAAAAGGACAATTAACCCAACTTTAAATCCAATCAAAGGCTCTTGACCAAACAAGCACTCGGATCTCAGAATCCGAGATTATACCCTTGTTGATAAAAGGTCACGAAGCAAAATTGGGAAAAAGAGTAAAAAGAGTTTTCGATCTCTGAAAACTAATCAATCGCAAGATTTGAAGTCAAGAAACAGTCAAACACTGGCAAAAGAAGTTTTCCCCAGGTAAAGAAACAAATATGGGCATCAAAAAGATAGGAAGAACTAATCCAAAACTTTTACAAATGAGTTCGCAACCTGGTAGTGGGGTACAGTGCGAGAATTAGGGATTCTCGCAGTCTAGATACAGGCAGGGTGCGAGAAGGTTGCACTGGATTAAACAGTAGGGTGCGAACATTAATGATTCTCGTATGTCACAAAGAGGTGCAGTGCGAGAAGGTTTGCAATCAAGAAAAATTTTGAAAAAGGAAAAAAAAATTGAGTGAACTTCTAAGTCCAGAGAGTCTACAAGGGTCTCTTACAGACTTAGGGATTGGTTGGTAATGAAAAAAGTAGGTTAAGAGAAAATGGCCAACAAAAAACTACAAAATGAGTTGTATCCCCAGTGGAGTCACCAATTTTGTTATTGGATAAATCGGTATATGCGGACACTAACAGATCTCCCTAGATCCACCTAGATCTAGAACAAAACAGGATAGAATGTGACGCTTTCCCTAAGCAACTATCATTGATTTTACTATCAAAGGAGGAACGAGTGACATACCTTTATATCGCTTCCTTAGGTCTTTGTTGTTCCTACTTCACTCTGGTGTTCTTGCGAGATCAGATATAAGACAACACAAACCAACCAAAGTAAATATAGTAAAGTATATGCAATGACGACCTATGCATATGATCAAGGAATTATGCAATAAAATAAGAGTGATTTTATGGGAAAGGGACATGCCACTATATTATATTAATATGAAAGTAGAAGATACAACCAGATCACCTTGATTTTGCAAGCTTCCTTTCGGTGGTCCTTTGTTCCAACGCACACACTTTATCCAAACTTGCATGAAGAAGATCCACTAGGGATTGATGGACAAATGGAGGCCTCAAGCATCAATTCAAATAGGATTCCTCACACAATTCTGAATCTATTCTTTCAACAATTATTTATTCAATCTTGCTTAACCTCTTCCTTGAGAAACCCTTCATTATATAGGAGAAGGAGAGATGGTTAAAGGGATGAGGGTGATCCCACTAAATATGAGAAGTCAGTAGGATGTCAACCATACGAATGCCAACTCATTTTCTAGAAGATCCTCTTCTAGAACCTTCATAACTTTTTCTTCCTTCTAAGCTTTGAAACAGGTTCGCACCCTACCTATAGAGAAGATTGTGAACACCTCGCAGGCTAGGTATAGGGTTGCCTACAAGAATCAAGATTCTCTCACCCTACAACATAGTCATCCTGCGAACTCATCTTAAAAATATGTTTTATGGAAGAAGACAAAAATAACTTTTCTTAGGAAAAAGGTCCTTCTGAGAGCCTGAACAAACAACTGTAGAGACACCACCAGAGTGACCAAAATAATGTGTAACAACCAACCTGAAGGAAGCTCCAACTCCCTGAGTTCTCTGGAACCAACCAAAAGGAGGCTATGGCCCCCTGATTTATAGGTTCCAACCTGAAAGAAGATACGACTCATTGAGTTCTCCGACACAAACCAAAAGGAGGCTACAACCCCCTTTCCTTGCCCCGTCCCGCCTCTCTGAAATAGAAGTGTAGAGTCACTGTCACTACCACTAATCAACCTATAACTTCCACTGTTAGTAACCAACCAACATGTCATTGTCTCGGTCACGTCAACATGTAACAACCATTGTCACATCAACCTATCACTGTCACTTTCACATCAACATGTGACTACCACTATCATATCAACCTGTCCCTAATGATCAACCAATCATCCAACCTATCATTTTCCCTCTCATTGTAATTTTCACTGTCTCTATCACTGATCAACCAACTATAACTAGATCCACTCACATGGATACCAAAACCATCACCATACCATGTACATCAACCATGTACCAAACCTATACCATATCATGTATCAACTATGTACCGAAACCTATACCATATCATGTTTCAACCATATACTGAAACCTGTACCATACCATGTACATAAACCATGTACATCAACCAACACCTGTAATATACCATGTACCAAGATCACCAAGAAGTGTCTCTAACCAGGTACCATATCATCATAAACTCATAAACAAAAACATCACCAAGATATGTCTCAATATCACCATGTACCATAAGATATCATCAATGATGTGCCTCAACTAACTACCATAATATGTGCCTCAAGAATGTGATAACATCACCATGAAATATACCAAACCAGATACCAAGATAGCCAACATATCTTCTAACAATGTATCATATCATCACAAAGGTGTACCATATCATGTGCCATCATCATCAAGACATGCCTCAAGCATGTATCATAAACCTAACCCTCAATAATACATGTAAAACATAAATATGATCCTGTAGTAGACCTAATACACAAAATTTCAGACCTGTAGCTCTTCCTCAACTTCATAAACAAGAGAATAACATCTTCATCAAACTTTACCTCAGTCTCGCAAGACTAGTTTTTTATTATTCACAAACCCTAACTTTAAAAAAACATAAATATGTACTTGTAATGAATGAAGGTATGAAATTTTAACCATGTATACTATAAGATATTTCTTCTATATCCTCGAAATTTCAAGTTTTGAAACTTCTTAGAACAAAAGTTATAGCGAAAATGGCAGACCTTGATGAATTATATCCTATTATGGAGAGAGAACTTGTATAACATGCCACGCGCTCAATATTTGATATCTTTTTATGAAACTCGCCCAAAAGATACTAAGTATTGTTATATTTCCACTGAAATCGGTCTCATATAATTTGGATCCTCTATGAAGAAGTTATGATTTTTTTACCCCGAACATCTATTTGAGACTAGTTTCAAAACTAGTCAAAAACCTTATCTTCCACAGAGTGTATCTCCAAAAGTACAACGACCTAGAAGTTGAAATTTTTACCACGGGTACCTTGACATGTCTTCTCAACAACCGCCAATTTGTTCTATCTGAATCATTCTAAAAACAAATTCATATCTAAAATGGTAATATGACCTTTAAATAACATACCTTAGAACACATCATCACAAGACTTCATCCTCCCTCTGAATTTCTCCCTTATTCACTTCATATTCCCTCTGAAATTCACCTTGGATCTCCTTGGTTACCTCAGATAAAATTAACTTGAGTTAATGTAACAAATTAACTCCTAGGTTCCTTATTTATACTAGATATGACACCTTATTTTTAGGGACGACTTGAATCAAATAAAATTCAATTTAATTTTTAATGATTATTCCATTGAGGCCGACTTTACCAAAAACACCCTTAATATTTATTGCAATGGAGCCAACTTGTAACTTCTTGTTTTCAACAACTTTTCCACTTTTAATTAATTTGGGGCCAACTTGTCACTTCTTGTTACACCTTTTTAGGGCTTCTTAACCATACTTCAAGGCTTCCATCTTCAAGAGGGAATATCTCCTCAACCGTAAGGAACCACGTGGCGCACCACCTACCATTGGAAATGAAATGATGAGTAATATCCATATATGAGGGTGTTACATGCATTTACATTGTAACTCATATCCTTATTCCTCAAATAAATGTTGTCTTCATGACCACATCATCAGGGCTTCTCAACCACTTAGCCACTTATCCATATTTCCATGGATTCTTGTAGAATTCTTCAAAGAGTCTTCCCGTGAGGGCCATGATTAGAGCTATGCCATAAGAAGACCACTTTGGAGACTTCTCCAAATAAACCCATCACATATGTTGGCATCAATGACAACCACTTTTGTTGACATCAATGACAACCAATTGTCCAACAACATCAATGACAACCAAGTATCTAACACTAAACACTCAAGAGCACATGCTCTACCTGTCCATCGACCCATCCAACTCTACCCTCATGCATACTTTCCTCGCCGCACTCCAAACTTTGTGCACCCAACATTCACCTAGTGGAATATAAGTACCAACACCCAATCCTACCAACTAGTCACTCCACATACCTGCTCTACACCCTTTGTCCCTTGTGTGCTCATTTTTTTCCACATACCCAACACTTCACCAAAACTTAGCCTTCCCCCAACTTCCAGTTCACTCTGCCTTCTGCCTGAATTTTGTGTTGATCTCCCAACCAACATAATTGCATTCAAGTCACTTCATGAATCTATGCCATCCTTCCCTAATTGAATTCCTTGGAGACTCACCTCTGCATCCTATACACATTATCTCACTTTTGAATTGTCACGTCTATTGGGACCAACACATCCTTCCATGTGGCATGCCCCTTTGCAAGTTTGAGCCAGCCCTAAGTCTTCAAACAATGCCCACTACTTGTCCAACTGACCCAAATCTTGGATGCATGTGTCCCTTAGGTGTGTTGAACCAACCCACCCAAGCGTTACCTCCCTTTCCTTAGCTAACATGTCTTTTGGTGGTGTGTACAAATCTTTCCCATGACTTCTTGTGAAACCCTATGATCGGTTGCTTCCATCGCAAGGATTTTGCACCATGCACTTAATGTCTTTTCTATGCATCGATTGAGTCGCTCCTTGGTGCGCCACATGCCCAAGGTGTCCCGGCTCACCCGATATATAAATACTTCATGTCTTTAAGTGTGTCGAGCATCCTACCTTCCTAGTATTCTATTGTTTGTTTCGTGGTGAGAGGGCGTGTGACAGGGCTTGGCACCCAAGGCCTTACATCCTGCCCCACTCCAATTTGTTGTCATCCCGACAACCCTCTACACCTCCACGCATTATGGTCACCCACTCGACCATCACTTCATTCATCTCTTGCATGATCTCTGCCCCAAGTCAGTTGTCACTTCATCCATCTCTTGCATGATATTTTCCCCAAGTCATTTGACTACTCTACCTTCATAATGAATATTATCCGCCCAAATTGTTGCATTGATCCATGCACCAAAATTTCAAAATGCTTAAGTGTTGAACCTTGTCGACTTTTCCATCACTCCCTTACTTCAACCATTCTTCCATGTCTCCACACATGTCAACCCCCAATTTCTACACTAGTCGGGTGATCAGTCCAACCATTGCATGAAACACTCAATATGCACTTCCCCATGTCAAACATAGTCTTTTCATTCGCAACTTTGTCTCCCTGTCCAATCCTCAAGATTAAGGAAAATTATTTCTCCTTCTCCCAAATATGCCAAGTCTTCATTCGAGCTTCACAATTGTTGCCAAGCTGCCCAATTGTTGTCTTAACTCCACTAAGATAATTGTTTTCATTCGCAACCCAACAACTATTGTCTTCATCCTTCTATTGCGACACCTTTCCAATAAGGCACCCATGGTCGCACTAAACACTTCCTTGGTAGTATTCCCACACATAGTCTACTCAATAGACCAAGTACTCACGGAAGACACCACCGAGGCTCTAGGTGAATGATGTATCTGACTTGTTCTTTGTGCGTAAGTACCTAAGGACCAACTCGAATTCCTTCGGAGAGCATCCCAACTCTTCAATTTGCTCTACATCAAGCTCAAATTCATATATCCCCATTGCTTTCCTAAAAAAAATTACGATCAATGCGACATCGCGGCCTTCTCTACCCACTTCCTCCACATCCTCCAAGTATGGATGAGTGAGTGCCTTCATTCCCTCCTTCATCTCAACACTTAGATATTTTGGTGCAATTAAGTGATCTAACTGAACCTCCTCAACTTCATCACAAATTAGTTGGAAACATGGTGACTCGAGTTGCGTCTCTTATGCGATGACTTCCACAAGTGTTACGATGGTCAACTTCAATCCATCCTCGTGAATTCTCTTCTAGTTGTGTAGGCTCCACAACTGGTCTGCCTTCTCTAAGGTATACTTTTCCGATATCCAATGTTGTCAACCTTCGCTTACTTCATTCTTCTTGATTCATGACATTAAAATAAACCATGTATAGAATCACCTCTTGCTATTGTTCCATGTCACCAAGTCTGTGCACACTATAGCAAACGCCCTCAATCAACTTGATCACAACACTCCTAGGATTTTGTCCAATATTGCTCTTTGTCATCATGAGTATACTTGGAGTTTTGGATTTTTCCAAGAACACCAAGCAATCCTCATGTGGCACAAGAACTACCTTGGCATACTTGAGAAAATACTACCCCAATATCATCACATGATCATCCAATGGAGCCACCATAAAATCCCAAGTGCCAAACCAACTCTCGACTCTCAATAGTACATAAAAAACCGCCCATGTAACCCACTTCATTGTTGAGTTAAATACATTGAATGCAACCATACTACTCTCAGGATTACAATGGAGTGATGTCGCATTTCATTCACTCACTAAATTGTGGGTCACATTGGTGTCAACCAAAGTTGCCACCTTCATCCCACCCACCACCACGTCCACAAAACAAAGTCTGGCTCCTCCATCTTGTGAACATTGTCCACATTCCCTTGCCTTGAACTCATCTATATGCATCGTGGAATCCTCTAACCCTTCCACCATTTCCTTTGATGTTTCTAGTTGTGTTTGGTTTACTTCTTCCAAGGATACAAGCTTCTTCACCGTAGGCTACACTTGGTTTTCATCCATCCACTCCAATTGTTCCTTCAATGGGAAATATGATACAAAATGGTTAAGGTTGCACAAGAAACAATGAACTAACTTGCCTCTATGATCAAGTAGTTGGACTTGCCTCTATTCCATAACTTCACCTTTGTCTTAGGCATTCTCCTTCATGAGTGACCCTACTCTTGTTAAGCTCAAAGATTTAGTTTCTCTCATGAGATCTTCATTGCACATTTTCCATCGTGCATTATTTTGATTCATCTTTGGAAAACACTTTGTGAAATGGTGTCCTGAACACACATCCCATATGATAGATTTGATGTGTTCAAACAAATTTGGTTGTTCCATGATGCTAGCGACAGTGGACATGGCTTTCCTCTCCTTGGGAAAGTCTAAATTTGAGACTTGGTAGTCTTTATCGTCCACCAAGAGAGTCTTCAATATTTCATCCCATGAATCCCACCATGTGGTGATCATCCCGATCTTCTCTAATATTTTGTTGGCTACTTCCATGCTCACCCGCCATTCCTCATCAAGGTTTTGCCTCACTCTGTTGTCATTCATGACCTCCATCATTTATCTGTCACTCTTTTCACACATATATTTTGTCTACGATCACTTCTATGCTACAATTATGCAATCATGCACCCTTTTTTCATACTGTAGAATTGACTTCATTGAGTCGTTCACAACCATCTCTGATACCAATTGTCACAACAATGACAGTGTTGAAGATATTGCCAAACCATTCGCCAAGGAAAACTCAAATATGTCCCTTGCTCAGCTTCTTGAGTTCTTTCTCTGATACCAACTATCATTCCCTCATAGCTAGTGTCCAGGGTGGAATTGACTTTGGCATGCCCAAGTCACCCAGTAGCTTAAGAAGTTGTGCACAACTCGATGGGGAGGCCAACCTGAGTGTACTCAGTTCATACTATGCCTTAACGCTTAGAATCTTTATCAATTTCAATTATGAAAAACATTCAACACTTAGACAATTTCACAAGTAAACAATACGCACAAAACCCATAGTAAATATATTTTGTAAACGGGTGACCCAACCGAACTAACACCCAAGTATCATTAAAATTTACAATATTGTTTACAACGAACCAATCGGTTCACAAGAGGAGCACAAGGCTTAAATAGCTACCATAGTCCCTGTCACAATACAATTTCATTCCATGCTTCATTACAGACCTCCATTGCATCCCATGCTCTACTTTCCCTGCTCAACGCCCATGTGGTCATCCACGCCCTTCACCAAGCCATGCACCCTGTGTGTTCCCTACCTTAGGTATTTTATGAACCTTCCCACATATCCACCAAACACCAACTTCAATCGAACACCCAAGAGCACACACTATGCTTTTCCATCGACTCGTCCAACTCTGCTCTTCGCACACACTTTCCTAATCACAATCCAAACTCAATGTGCCCAACAGTAACCTAGGGGAACATAAGTACTAATTCCCTAGCCTACCATATGGTCACTCCACAGACCTACTCTGCATCTTGTCTCCCTTGTGTAGTCATTTTCTTCCACAGACCCAACACTTTACCAAAATTGAGCCTTCCCCCAACTTTCGGTTCATTTTTGTGCCTTATGCTCGATTTATGCATTAATCGCCCAACCAACAGAACCACATTAGAGTCACTTCATGACTCTATTCCATCCTTCTCTGGTCGAATTCCTTGAAGACTCACCTATGCATCCTTATATATGTGTTGGCTCACTTTCTAATTGTCGTGTCTATTGGGACTGACACATATGTTCCATGTGTCGCACCCCTTCGCAAGTTTGATCCAACCCTAAGTGTTCAACCATTTCCCACTACTTGTATAACCAACCCAACTCCTAGGTGCCCACGTCCCTTAGGCATGTTGATCTGACCCACCTAAGCATGCCCTCCCTTTCCTTAGCCAACTTGTCTTTTGGTGGTGCGCCCAAATTTTGCCCACAACTTCTTGTGAAACCCTCTGATTGGTTGCTTCCATCACAAGGTGTTCACACCATGCACTTAGCGTATTTTCTACGTATTGCTTGAGTCACTCCTTTGTGCTTCACACATCCAATATGTTTCGACTTTTTGGATATATAAATAATTCACATCTTTAAGTGTGTTGAGTGTCATGCATGCTCGGTCTTCTGCTATTTGGTTCATGGTGAGAGGGCGCGCGTCTGGGCTTAGTGCCTAAGTCCTTATAGGTGACCTCCTAGGAAGTCCTAGTTACTAGGAGAAAGCCTCAGAAGTGATGATCGATGCTATGTGATTCATTTCGTTAGTTTCAATACCACTTATTCAACCGTGAGCATCACCCAATGCAGTGAGTGCTAAGTGGACTATTCAAAAATCATGAGAAATTGGTCGGTTGTGAATAATACTCATGAGCATGGGATTTATATTAATGAATTATTATACGCAAATAATCCTAAAAATAATATCTCATATGTTGGACTGTAGAATCCCCTCAATACTTAAATAATTGCTAATATTAATCTAATTTGAAATTTAATCATTTATAATTTGTCATGTTTTTTGGTACTTTCTGGGTAAACAATTGGAGTTATTGGCTTGTAGGGCTCATTTTAAATGCATGTCATGTTTTAGTGATTTGGGGTCCATAAAATTTTGAAGTTATTCTGGGTCCATATATTGTGACAAACTATTCTAGTTTATAGATCATAATATTACAAATAGTGATAACATATTGCATTTTAAATCATGAAAACAATTATAAATAAGATTTTATTAATTTCTTAAATTGTCTTGTTTCATTAAATATTATGTTAAATCATGAAAATATTT
>ML778604.1:170105-184736 GCA_009831015.1 Picea engelmannii | reverse complement strand
ATATCATGACTTTGATTCAAAGAAAAACAATATATTAAACTAGTAAAATACCTCTGGAAGATGCTTGTCCTTTGAGTGCTTGAAATTGTTTTCTTCCAAAAGCTTGAAACTGCATGAAAACTGAATGTTTTCCTCCTAGCCAACTAGGAACAAAGCCTCTTCGGCTCCCTAGCTCCAGGAATCCTTGCGGTTTCCTGGCTCCCGAGCCCAAAATTCTCAGCAACCAGTCAATCTCGTATGCATACAAAATTTCTCAAATCCAATTCTTACTCCAAGGTTTTCTGCTCCTTTCTCTCCTCCTCCTCCTTCCAAATTTTGTTCCCTCCAAATGACCAATTTCCCTTTCTTTATTCTCCCATTTACCTTCCTTCATCAACACTCTTCCTTTCTAACATAACTTGTCCCTCTTGACTTCCTTCCCCTCCCTCATAAATTCCTAACTACTCTTATCTCTTCCAACTTTCCCATCACACAATACAAGAAATAATCAGTTCATTCATTGTTACCTAATTTCATCTAAAAATAAAAATAAAAATGATAAAATATAATTAGTTAAATAATATACTTGATTTAATTAAATTAATGATTTTGATTATTTAATTAACTTTATTACGTTAATGAATTGAGTTACATTACTTAATTATAAATATTAATTAATCCATTTGAGGTGTTACATACACCCACCCTTCAAGAAACTTTGTCCCGGAGTTATGGTAATTCATTAATTTAATACACTAATAAATACTAGTGTACATGCACAAGGCATGTATGCGTAGTTGGAACATACATAACTCATGTGTGTACTAATGACAATAATTAACACATATAATGAAATTCATGTATGCTTCCAATCCAGTTAACAATGCAATTAACTTCATAATGAATAAATCAATCATTTGCAATATTAGTAGAACCCTTCAATTATAATAATCTAGCACAAAGAAATATTTACATAGATAATTGTAATTCAGTTAAGCATTTTTTTTAAAGGAACAAAAAGAAAATCTTACACTTTTGCTATCAGATTAAAACCCCACACACTCTCAACTACTTCTAACATCTTGCCTAACCTACTTCCATCTTCCATCCCTATCCTTCCTCTATTAGACTATCCCGAAGAATCAACTATATTGACCTAACTCCAGATAGAACCCATAAGTGGAAGTGCCAACTACATTGACCAAGCTTCCCCAGTAGGAAACTGGAAGTCATCATCACACATCTAGGGGAGTGTGACCTAACGTCATCCTCCCATGACTTTGGGTTTCTGAGGATACACGGTGGGAAATAACTCCACCCCTCCATTTAGAACTAGGTTCAACACCTTATCATGGACCATACAGTGGTATTGTGTTGCTGAGAATTTTGTCATCGCATATTCAATTTTAGGTAGTCATGCTACTTGAAAATCTACACTTGCCCACATATCATAGTAATGCATTTGAACCAACATAATTTAATATACAATGATTCATACCATACTCCTTCTCGGACGATGTTCACAACATCAACCATTTATTATCATCTTTCTTTCACTATTACATAGCTCATTAATCTGCAGGTTAGTTTATATAAAAAAAACTCATGTGTATTCATACTCTACTAACTTGAATTACATTTAACCATATCATTACTCGGTATCCACATACCAATATATTCTAAATTCAAATTTTCAAGCTAGAATTAGGTCGCATAATATCCCTCATAAATCACATAACAATAAACATATATAGTATTTACATTCACATAGGTCCATATGTCTAAAATTTAAAATGTCAAGTTAATAGTGTTCCACAGATAATAAGTAAATGAAGATACGACTAGGCCATAAGTAATTCTAGTTGTCTAAGCCAAAACGGGCATTACATACACCCATCCTTGAGGAAACATAGTCCTGAGGTTGTGGTAAAAATAAATGAGGAATGATGTCATCGTAAATTCTTTGCATCCTCCCAAGTAGCAAATCTCGGGATATACTTGTCCCACTGGACCTTTACTTGATTAAAACATGTTGATGATTTTAATATATTGACAAATACTACCCTTATTCAACAAACATCTTATTGTGTCCTGAATCTATCTTATTACTACTTGTAATTTAATTAATGAGAAGACACACTTCTCTGATATATTTATTCTTCCTAAGTTCCATATTTAAAGCATAGTCTACTAGTTTGACAACCAATTAGAATCTTACCTCATTATCGATTATTTAGTTAAGTGAATATTTTATTGAGTTCAATATAAATTTCATTAAGCAAGACGTACAATTCCACTTAGAATATATTGATAATTATAACCAATTACCACTAACTTAATTATCACTCTAACTTGAGTGATACAATACATACACCATCATAAAGTTTCCCTTTCTTAAGAACATTGACTAAGATACTGCTAATTGATTGTCAAGTGATCTCATCACTTCATAGTTTGGTCATTGTCTTCAATGTCACTTTCTTCTTAAGTCATATAAATTAAATCTTGACCAAGTTAAATATTTAGTACATGATTCCTTTCATCAAAGTCAAGGCAAATCATGCTTTATATCAACAATTTACTACTACAAATGTGTCTAAATGTAACGAGTATCATATCAACTTTGTTTTAGTGAGTATCACAAATCAAGAGTAAGTTTACTACTAGGGTCCATTCCACACTCTATCATTACTTGTCCTTAAGGTCTTCTTTCCTCGCAATTTATCTTCATACGTCTCAACTTTATATCCTTTATACCTACATGCTACTAACCAATTTTTGGCCTCTATCCCTTTCTGGTTGCATCACTAGCACTCATCAATTTCCTTCATCTTACTATGAAGGAAGTTTAGTAGCAGGATGAATATTCTTATTGTTTATCATTCGATTTGTAAATTGGTTTCCTTTGAGTAAGGTAAATTTTCCTTTAATTGAACATTGTAAATGTTACACTAAGTACACATTTCTTCTTGCAATTTGATTTAACTGCAAGGTCATCTTCACAAAAGGTGGTGTTAGATAGTAATATTTTTGGTCACTTGCACTCACTACCATTATTTCTTAGTAATAAACTCAAATTGACTTAACAATAGTGCATAGCTAAGCACAAGTTGTGTTAATATTGTTTCAACCATTAGCAATTCATCCAAATTTCATACCACAACACACGACGTAATAAAACGTAACATCACAAATTTCCATTATCGTTAAGAACTCGAGTTCTTTGTTCACAACATAGGCCCTTATGGTATCACTTAGGTTTTTATTATGTTATTACTCCTTAACATATTTTCTAGAGTTCATTAACATATCTTATAACATATTGTCTTATTTATCATTCATTTTGTGCATTTCCTTCTGCCATCATGTAACACACCCGACCCCTGAGTGAATTTCCTAGGGATGGGGCATCAAAATTTTGTTCTCCTTAAATGACCAAATCCTTCATTCGGGGTTTCTACCACACTCTACTCGTCCATAGTTTTCTAACCACGGTCTCCATGCTCAAACCCAAGCTCAGAACCGGCTAATATGCCTTTTTGATGTTCTTTGGGCGTTCATTGATTAAGGGCCACGTGGATCCACATTACAAGTGTTATTTCCAAGTTACTTCCTCCACAGTGGAACACCATCCACAACCTGATCCCAGGACTAGACTTTCTCTCTTTCTCCTATGTCTGTTGTGGAGAAACTCAGTGTTTCGGAGCTCTGACACTTCATGCCTTTTTACTATCTACGCACGAGACCACCCGGAGTTCCGAACTCCCGAAGTCCCATGAGCTCACCACGTGTCTCCGACCTTCGGACCGTTTGGTCTCTCTACTATACTACATCCCCGATCCTTCGTAGTCTGAAGTCCTGAACTTTCAAAGTCTCGGTCACTTCACCAACCACGTTGGATAGGCGAACACATATCATGAAATAACACGTAGGAGGGGTCAGGGTGACACGTGTTACGTTCCAACGTGCCTATAAGGTATGTGATACACATGAATCCGAGTGACACGTGGCACATCAAGTAGGGTCCATGTCACCCTGTGTGGCGTCACTACACGTCGTCACCCCGGACTAACAGGCTTCTACATTCCTCATATCTCACGGTCAAGATCCAGTCTCGTAGGCTTATATATATACGACTCTGGTTACCTCAGGGATTCGGCGTTCGAGAGTGTTTCTATGAAAACTCATCTTACCTCTCGAAGTGTCCAATATCTGAATTAAAGGGATACCACCACACGTCCCTGATATATCGACAGCTAGGAAAGGATCTGAAGGATCCCACGATCTATGGTTCTGGGTCCTTCATGGCTCTGACCTTCGGAGTTTTGGATCATGGTATAGTTAGCAAGATAGGTTCACCCAACCACCTGGGGAACCGCCTATCACCAGTCAATCTTATGGGAAACTGAGTCTCCCGGTTACCTTCAGCCAGTATAAGGCTGGTGAGGTCGGTCATACTCTGAAGTCCCAGACTTCCTGAGCTCTAAAGCCAAGGGGACATATCTTCCTTAGGCTTAGCCTAAGGTTCTTGGGGATTGGTCATATGGGTCCTTTCAAATGGATCTCGTCCCCTCGTCTTATAAATGAAGGGACCTCCCCTTTTAAGGCTTTTGCGTTCGTTATCCTTGTTGAGCTTTTACCGTGAGATGGTTAAGGACTTGAGTCTGGAATTCCAGTCGCACAACAAGGGGTTTGGAAGAGGCATCCTCTTCGGACAGATAGGTTTAGGTCATCACAATATCTCCCATCTCAGCCTTCATACAAGATTATGCCCCAGGAATCCTCTGAAGCTAAGATAGGCATACAGACTATTGGTCGAAAGTGTAAGTTTACAAGGAGAAGGAGGCATGTACATACCATAACCATTCCACACAGAAAACATTTATAAATACACATATGTAGAAATCCAGGCATTCATCCATTATTCCAGTTCAACACATGAAACAAGGAAAATACTTATCAGAACCAGATAACATGAAGCGACTTCTGAAAGGGGTGCATGTTTCCACCCAACCATAGGCTCATTCACTCCAAACAGATTTACCACTAGCCACCCATGAGCTAGATCACGATGCTCTGCAACAAAATCTTTCCTTCCGACTCAATAATAGTAGGGACGGAGGTTACTCTCCTCCTCCCGCAATATCTTGGCAATGGTTTACATGATACCAAGTAAGGAGGACCGGCCTCATTTATCATCTTGTATCATAACCTTCTTATCCATTTCCTGTGACCGTAACACTTATTTTCCAGTTCTTCCTTGAACCCGAGAGCTTCACCTCTTGTCTCTGCACTCTTCGCAGGTCTTCGTCTGCCCACCACACCTTCCTTTCTTCAATATTGCCTCCTTCAAAAAGGTTGTATGTGGCTCGAATTCCACATCCCCTGGTCAGGTATGGAAGCCTTTCATATGGGTGCTCTGCCCCATTCCCTCATTAACTCTTGAGGAGGTCTTCCCACCTACCAGCCTAACTGTAATTCATTTCTAGGTCAGAGGACTATTCTGGTCCTGAGAAATTAAATCTAGTAAGGTATTGGTTTGGTGAACGTTAACGCAACCATTCATGATCCCCTTCACCATCTCTTTTCATAGCATTTGTGGTCTTTCTTAGTACACCCCCCTTCCAGTAGGCATGCAACACTTATCCATATTTCTAGTTACATTCATTGACCTTTTATACAAAGGTCCATCAAATCAAACATTCACACATATTAAGTTTTCCATAGTCTCTTGGCCATTATAGTTATATTTACAAATTGGGAGAAACAAGGTGTTACAATTCCCTTCCCCTTAAAGGAACATCTTCCTCGATGTTCTATCTATCAACATGCTTTGTATATACAGAAGTGAACAAAAATGGATATGCATGTCTCATGGAATCCTCCATTTCCCACGTAACCTCATCTGGGCCAAAGTGTTTCCACTTCACCTTGACCTGTACAATGGTTCAGTTCTTGAGTGGGGTTTCCTTCCTGTCTAGTATGCATTGAGGTTCTGGCAGGAATTGTCCCTCCGGTTCCACCTGGATCACAAACCAGTCAATTATATGATTAGAATCATGTACATATTTTTTCAATAATGAAACATAGAAAACATTATGTGTCTTTACTGTGGGAGGGAGTGCTAGCCTATAGACTATAGGTCCCACTCCATATAAGACTTCAAAGGGTCCACAATACCAAGGTGTCAACTTGGTACAAGCTCCCATTCTCAGGGAACTCTTCATGGGCCTAACTCTGAGATAGACATGGTCTCTTGTCTTGAACTCTCTGGGAGTTATCTTTCTATCGGCGTAACTTTTATGTCTATCCTGAGCAATTTTCAGATTTTTCTTTATCTGAATCACTTGTTTTTCCATTTCTTTCAGCATGTCGGGCCCGATTGTAATTCTATCCACTGGAGTCTTGCACTGTCTACCGTAGAGGGCTTTGAAAGGGCTCATCTTCAGTGATTCTTAATAACCGTTGTTGTAGGAAAATTCTACCAATGGCAGGTAGTCTTCCCACATCTTAGGTTGATGCATTACATGCATTCTTAGCATGTCTTCTAGTATCTGGTTTACTCTTTCTATTTTTCCATCGGTCTGAGGGTGATAGGCTATGTTAAACAACAATTTAGTCTCAAAACCGGCCATCAAGGATTTCCAAAAGCTTGAAGTGAATTTTGTATCTCTATCAGATACAATCTCCCTAGGCATGCCATGCATTCTAAATATCTCCTTCATGAAGATGTTGGCAATATCCATTTCCTTGCAAGTCAATTTGATAGGAATGAAGTGATTGGACTTGCTCAACTTGTCCACCACTACCATGATGGCATCATTCTGTCTGGCTGATTTTGGTAGTCTAGTGATGAAATCCATGGAGATGGTATCCCATTTCCATTACGGTATTGGTAGAGGTTGCAACAACCTTGCTGGGATCCGGTGTTCTTCCTTAACTTATTGGCATTCTAGAAATTTAGCTAAATATCCAGCTATGTCCTTTTTCAATCCAGGCCAATAGAATTGTTTTCTAGTGGCCGTAATCATTTTCTGATAACCTAGATGACCAATGTATGGTCTCTTGTGTAGTTCGTCTATTATGAACCTCTTCAAGTCGTCACAACTTGGGATACACAATTTGTTTATGTAAGTCAATAGACCTTTGTCCGGCATCTAATAGCCTTCATACTTTATCCCTCTCGGCTCTTTCTTTAGGTAGGATGTCATGGTCTTGAAGAATGCATATGTTTCTTGTGCATTCCTGATTTTTTCCCTAACATTTGTTTCACAGGTGCTCACCACTACCAGGTGAATCATTTTCAAACTTATGCTAAGGGCATTGCCCACCCTATTTTCCTTTCCTTTGATGTGTTTCATTTCGAAATCAAAATCACTAAGGAGAGACATTCACCTAGCTTATCTTGAATTGAGTTTCGGTTGATCAAACAAGTCCCTCAATCCACAATGGTCTGTCATAAGTATAAATATCCTACCCAGGAGGTAATGCCTCCACACTTTTAAATCATGTACTATGGCAGCCAACTCTAGATCATGCGTCACATAATTGATTTGATGCTCATTCAATTTTCAAGATTCGTAGAAAACTACACATCCTTCTTGCATAAGGACTCCTTCAATTCCTTCCTTCCAAGCATCTGTACACACGAGGAAATCATTATCAGGTTTGACGATCTTCAGCACAGGTGTGTGGGTCATAAGGTATTTCAATGCATGAAATATTTCTTCACATTCCTATGTCCAAAGAATTTAACCCCCTTTTTCTGAAGGGCAATGATTAGACAACCAATCTTGGAAAATCCTTTTATGAACCTTCTATAGTATCTTGCTAAGCCCATAAAGGATCTGATATTAGATACATCCTTTGGGGTAGGCCATTACATAATAGACCTGATCTTGTCAGGTTCTACTACCACTCCTTCTTTAGAAATAACATGGCCTAAGTAATGGACTTGTTTCTGGAAAAAGTCACACTTGCTAAACTTAGCGTAGAGTTGATGCTCTCTTAGAACTTGAAGTACAAGTCTAAGATGTTATTCATGATCCTCCATGTTATTGGAGTATATTAGGGTATCGTCAATGAAAACCAATACAAATTTGTCTAGGAATTTGTTGAGTACATTATTCATCAGGCACATAAAAGTGGCAGGGGCATTGGTTAATCCAAATGACACCACCACAAATTCATAGTGACCATACCTTGTCCTGAAGGTTGTTTTGTGGATATCTTCATCCTTGATTTGGACTTTATGGTATCTTGACCTCAAGCCAATCTTTGATAAAATGGAAGCACCCCCTAATTGGTCGAACAAGTCATCAATTTTTGGTAAGGGGTACTTGTTCTTTATGGTTGTCTTATTGAGTTGTCTATAATCTATGCACTGTCAGAGTGTGCCATATTTATTCTTCACAAACAAGACCGATGCTCCCCACGGAGACACACTCAGTTGGATGTAGCCTTTATCCATCATTCCCTTTAGTTGTAGCTTAACCTCAACTAGCTCAAGTGTACTCATCCTATAGGGTGTCCTAGACATCGGCACTTCTCCTGGTGTAATCTCTATGGAGAAGTCAATGTCTCTTCTCGAAGGTAGACCTGGTACCTCTTATGGAAAAATGTCTCTATATTCTCTTAATATGGGGTGGTCCTCTAGGTTTTGTTTGTCATCCTTGACAAATTCCAACACCTGTATTGCATATAGAGGACATCCCTTTTTGAAATAATTTTTCATTTGAAGGGATAATATTTGTCTCACTGAGATAGGTTTCTGAATTCATCTAAGGGTTATCTTTCTCCCTTCTTCATTTACACATTCTAAGGTTTTATGGTGACGGACCAACTTAGTTTTCTATGCAGCTAGCCATTCCATACCAATCAACAGGTCATAAGATCCTAGGGGAAGTATGTTAAGAGTAGCTTGGGTGGGAAATCCATCCATAATGAATTGGCAAGGTAGTATGACCTCTGCTAATTTTATTTTGGTGCCAGTGGCTAGTTGTACCAACCATGGCTTAGCATGTCTATGTGGTTGCAGTTTTCACTTATCAATAGTTTGAGGGGCCACGTAATTCAAATTATAACCGGAATCAATTAAAATAGAAATTAGATGGTTCGTGATCATACCTTCCATCTCCACCACTGAAGCTTGGTGGTCGGCTTGTATATTATCCACGGCTACATAAGTCTGTGGCATACTCCTAGCCACATCATTGACGGCGGTAGCTTCTTGGATGTTGTAAACTCTCCTACTATTTTGTGTCTTTGTGAATAGTTCCTTAGTAGATGTTATTCTCCACAACCCCAACATTTCAAGGGTTCCTTCTTTAGGTTATTCGTCTTTCCTGGGGTTTCTCCAAAAGGTTATTTCCACTCTGGGAGGGGAAATTTTGTTGATATAAACTTCTAGAAAGAAGGATTATCCTAGATTCCTTCATACAGTTCTTAAATCTTGAGGATTTGAATCCTTTTTTATTGAATCCCGAACCACTCTTTTTATTCCAATCCTCACGAGGTTTTGTCTGACTCACGAACTGTTCATAACAATACCTTGCCTTCCAGATATCATCTTCTAATGTCTTTGTCTCATCAAACTCAATCTTGTTCTGGCAGATCTGAGGTAACCCACTAATAAATTGTTTCACTTTCACCTTTTCATCCTTTATGTAGGGTACATACCTCAGCAGCTCAAGGAATTTATTGACATATTCATCTATGGTGAGTTGTCCCAACTTGAGTTCATAGAACTCTTTAGTCTTCTCATCAAAATATTTTCTGACAGAGACTTCTTCTTGAAGTGTTTCTCAAACCGTTTCCATGATAAGTCCTCTTCATGGATTCCTTTCACATTCTTAAGGTCTTCCCACCAAATGGAAGATTTTCCATTCAAGTTGAAGATGGTTATTTGAGCCTTCAAGTTTTCAAAGTAATCATGGACTCTGAAGTACTTATTTAAACCAAGCAGCCAAGCTTCTGCCTCTTCCCCTTTATTAATCTCACCATTGAAAGCGGGTGGTTTGGCTTTCTTGAACCCTTCGGGGTCATGACTTTTGGAATTCTTTTTCTTTTTCCCTTTCCTTTGAGAATGTGAGCTAGTTTTACTACTAGAATATCCCTCTGAGTTTCCAGTTTCCTTCCCATAGGATTCTCCCGATGAGTGTCCCCTGTCTCAAAGTTAGACCTTCCTCGAGGTACTCCTCCTAGTGTGGCCACTTATGAGACCACATTTTCGTATCTCAGGTGCACTTTGACTTCTCTTTGTATGTCGTCGGTCCACATGACTGGTTGTAGGTCCATGTTGTAGTTGTCTCTGTATGTTGGATAAACTCTACAAAAAGACTACAGTAATTTCATTTTTCTTTTCTTACTCCTTTATCAATCTGTCGTTGTCGGTCTTGCAGCTTTGTAATTCGGCCATGAATCTCCTTATAGTTTCATCCAGGCCCAGAGGGGTCTCCATCGCCCTCCTCTCATCAGATTCTTCGTCTCTATTGTGGAAGCCATCCCCCACTTCATGGTGCGTCACCATCCTTTATGATTGTAGTTTCCCACGATTCACTGACCGCTTGAGTGTTGATAAAACACTTGTTGTTAACTAGCATTCTATTAGTTCATGAACAACACATAGTTCATATTTCTTAAATACACACACACACAGCATAAAGCTTTCATTATTTTCTATAGTAAGGGTTTAACCAAACTCTTTAGGAAGGAGGTAAGGTAGGGCATCACCCTTAAATTTATTTAAATATGGTTTTTACACAAATTATCCATGAGCCCAAGCAGGCCAAGCATTGTAACCATGCTCTGATACCAATTTGTAACACACCCAACCCCTGAGTGGATTTCCTAGGGATGGGGCATCAAAATTGTGTTCTCCTTTAATGACCAAATCCTTCATTCAGGGTTTCTACCACACTCTACTCATCTAGAGTTTTCTAACCATGGTCTCCATGCTCAAACCCGAGCTCAGAACCGGCGGATATGCCTTTCTGATGTTTTTTAGGCGTTCATTGGTTGAGGGCCACTTGGATCCACCTTACAAGTGTTATTTCTAAGTTCCTTCCTTCACAGTGGAAGACCATCCACAACCAGATCCCAGGAATTGACTTTCTCTCTTTATCCTATGTCTATTATGGAGAAACTCGATGTTTCAGTGCTCTGATGCTTCATGACTTTTTACTATCTACACATGATACCACCCAGAGTTTCGAACTTCTGAAGTCTCGTGAGCTCACCACGTGGCTCCAGCCTTCGGATCGTTTGGTCTCTCTACTATAATACATCCCTAATCCTCTGAAGTCCGAAGTCCCAAACTTCCAGAGTCCCAGTCACTTCACCAGCCACGTTGGCTAGGAAGACACATATCAGGAATTGACACCAGCCACGTTGGCTAGGCAGACATATATCAGGAACTGACACATAGGAGGGGTCAGGGTGACACGTGTTACGTTCCAATGGGCCTATAGGGTTTGTGATACACAAATTCGTGTGACACATGGCAGGTCAAGATGGGATCCACGTCACCATGGGTGGCATCATTGCATTTCGTCACCCCAGACTGACGGGCTTCTACATTCCTCAGATCTCATGGTCGATATCCAGTCTCATAGGATTATAGATCTACATCTTCGGTTACCTCGGAGATTCTGTTTTCGAGAGTGTTGTTATGAAAACTCCTCTTACCTCTCGAAGTATCCAATCTATGAATTAAAGGGCTAGCGCCACGCATCCCCGATATATCGACGACTAGGAAAGGATTCGAAGGATCTCACAATCTACGGTTCTGGGTCCTTCGCGGCTCCGGCCTTTGAGGTTTTGGATCTCGATTTAGTTGGTGAGATAGGTTCACCCAACCACCTGGGAAACCACCTATCGTCGGTCAATCTTATGAGAAACCAATGCTCCCGGTTACCTGTCGGTCATACTCTGAAGTCTTAGACTTCTGGATCTCAGAAGCCAAGGGGACATAGCTTCCTTAGGCTTAGCCTAAGGTTCCTTTGGATTGGCCATATGGGTCCTTTCGAATGGATCTCATCCACTCATCTTCTAAATGAACGGACCTCTCCTTTTAGAGCTTCTACTTTCAGTATCCTTCCTAAGATTTTATTGTGAGATGGTTAAGGACTTGGGTCTAGAATTTTGGTCGCACGAAAAGTGGTCTGTAAGAGGCATTCTCTTCGGACAGATAGGTTTAGGTCATCACAATATCTCCCATCTCGATCTTCATACAATCGTATGCCCTAGGAAGCCTCCATAGCTAATTTGGGCATACAGATTATTGGTCGAAAGTGTAATTTTACAAGGAGAAGGAGGCATGTACATACTGTAGCCATTCCACATAGAAAACATTTATAAATACACATATGTATAAATCCAGGCATTCATCCATTATTCCAGTTCAACACATGAAACAGGGAAAATATTTATCAGAACCAGATAACATGAAGCGAATGCTGAAGGGGTGCATGTTTCCACCCAACCATAGGCTCAGTCACTCCAAATGGATTTTCCACTAGCCACCCCCAAAGCTAGACCATGATGATCTGCAAAAACATCTTTCCTTTCGGCTCAGCAACAGTAGGGATAGAGGTTACTCTCCTTCTCCCATAGGATCTTGGAAATGGTTTACACGATACCAAGCAAGGAGGACCAACCTCATTTATTAGCTTATATTGTAACCTTCTAAGCCATTTCCTGTGACCAGAACGCTTATTTTCCAGTTCTTCCATGAACCCGAGAGCTTCACCTCTCATCTCTGCACTCATCGCATGTCTTCCTCTGCCCACCACACCTTCCTTTCTTTCCTCCTTCAGCAAGGTTGTGTGTGGCTCAAATTCCCCAGCCCATGGTCAGGTCTAGAAGCCTTACATGTGGGTTCTCTGCCCCATCCCCTCATTAACTCTTGAGGAGGTCTTCCCACCTACAAGCCTGACTGTAATTCATTTCTAGGTCAAAGGATTGTTCTGGTCCTCAGCAATTAAATCCAGTAAGGTACTGGTTTAGTGAAGGTTAACGCAACCATTCATGGTCCCCTTCACCATCTCTTTTCATAGCATTTGTGGTCTTTCTTAGTACACCCCCCTTCTAGTAGTCATGCAACACTTATCCATATTTCTAGTAAATAACAAAATTTACATTCATTAACCTTTTATACAAAGGTCCATCAAATCAAACATTCGCACATATTAAGTTTTCCATAGTCTCTTGGCCATTATAGTTATATTTAGAAACTGGGGGAAACTGGGTGTTACACATCGCATTTGTTGCCACTTCACATTTATACACATTATCAATTATTAACTTAACATACACATTACATTACTTGTAAAATCTTTATCTCCTTCACACCCCACCTTTCCCATTTTATTTGTATTTTTGCTTACTCCAACTACTCTGTCTTACTCTCATATAATACACTCGATTTACCACTTACATAGAACACTTCACTATGCTTAGTCAACTATAATTATTTGGTTGCTTCCATATACTACATCATAATTAATAACTCCAATCCACCTTGATCTCAATTCTAACTCCATCCTTAACCTCCCTCCTATTACTTTGTTTCCACCATTCTATCCTACTTTGAAAAATCATTATATAGTCCAACCATTCATTTTATTTCTTTTGTATATTTGTTTTAATCAACCACCCTTGACCCAACGTCCCTACTCATTACAAACACAAGAATGGATTTTATTTATTATATTCATCCATTAACCTACGTTGACCTAATTTATTATGCACCTTATTCTTTAATCTTACTTATAACATATCCTTGCATTTTTCTATATACTTTATCTATTTATTTATATATTTTTGGAAATGGTATCTTTAATAAATTTATTAGCATAAATCAATGTGCTTCTCCTAAAGAGACTAGCGACAATGACGATATTGAGTTAACCCCTTGGGATACTAAAACAATCTTACTTATTTAATATGAAAATAGCGTTCAACTTTGCAACAATTTAATCATGATATGGTACAATAACCAACTAAATAATATGAGAAAAGAGATTTGCATCTTATTTCAAGATGATATTGATAAAAATCATTTCCATCAATTCAAGAACTATTTTAGACAATTTCCTGAATTTTCATTTGACATATTGTGAAATGTGAATCCAAAGTATAATACCCCATTTTTTTTTTGTTAGTTTGTCTGTGACCTACAGGACTAGCCTATTGCTTGAGAAACCGCAACTTAGGGGCATCTAAGCCGTCAAAATCACCCGAGGATCGCACCCATCCTGAGCCACACCAACTCTTAACATGGTTGGATTTTTTGTCCTCCCAGGTTTCGAACCGGTGACTTAACATCACGAAGTGCCTTAACAACACACTCCATCACCAACTGTCCTACACCTTGGGGACAAGTATAATACCCCATTTTAATATAAAGGAACATATGAATTTTACTAAAGACTCGATTTAACATAAAGAATATTTGAGCATTACATCAATTTAATAATGATTAAAATTTGTTTTAGTTATAATTTTTATAAAGAATATTAAACTCATTTTAACATGAGAAGAGTCAATTGAGCCTTTCAACTTGGCATAAACTTAATAATGACTAAAATCCCTTTATTATTCCATTATATTTGTATTATTTTATGTTGTATCATTTTGTATTCACTTTATACT
>ML778604.1:126774-143443 GCA_009831015.1 Picea engelmannii | reverse complement strand
TCTTTATATTCATGTCTCCATACAATTTTTGTTTAATTTATGTTTGTATGAAATTAATTGATATCAAATGTAAATCTAAATAACAAATTACATAACAGTAATTTCTAGCAAATTAAATTCTCAAATTTCACATTTACAACATAATTTCAATATATATATATATATATATATATATATATAGAATATATATATATATATATATATATATATATATCATGACTTTGATTCAAAGAAAAACAATATATTAAACTAGTAAAATACCTCTGGAAGATGGTTTCCCTTAGAGTGCTTGAAATTATTTTCTTCCAAAAGCTTGAAATTGCCTGAAAACTGAATGTTTTCCTCCTAGCCAGCTAGGAACAAAGTCTCTCCATCTCCCTAGCTTCAGGAATCCTTGCAGTTTTCTGGCCCCCGAGCCCAAAATTCCCAACAACCAACCAATCTTGTATGCATCCAAAATTTCCCAAATCCAATTATTACTCCAAGGTTTTTTGCTCCTTTCTCTCCTCCTCCTCCTTCCAAATTTTGTTTCCCTCCAAATGACCAATTTCCCTTTCTTTATTCTCCCATTCCCCTTCCTTCCTCAACACTCTTCATTTATAACATAACTTGTCCCTCTTGACTTCCTTCCCCTCCCTCATAAATTCATTTCTACCCTTATCTCTTCCAACTTTCCCATCACAAACAATACAAGAAATAATCATTTCATTCATCGTTACCTAATTTAATCTAAAAGTAAAAAATAAACTCACTTTACACTCGGGCCGAGCTCCTTGGAGTTTGGGTACGAAATGGTTTTTGGAACATTATGGTACCAGATGAGTTGAATTGTGAGTACCGGATGACATGGAGTGTGAGTATCAGCTAACTATGCAGTTAATAGTGTGGGAACATATTGTTTAGACATAGAAACATATGATTAAACCATCATCAACAAAACTATTGTATAATCATCCTTTTAATCACTAAAAATATGGAAAATTATGTATTAACCACATAGTATGAATAACAGGAGATAATGGAGGTTTATGGTGTGATTACGGATATATTATTGACAAAATGCGAGGAGAAGGTGTAATGATGAGTTTATTTGTATGGTGAAAAATATGACAAAACTGGAGCCCAACACACCCCAAAAGCCAAGGATTTTCATGTCCTCATGCAAACAATGTGAATAACTTATGATAATATGATTATAGATTTATGTGGCATTGTTTCTTTTGTGTAGGTGTTGGTTCTTGTGGAGCGACACTTTGGAAACTATCATGGATTGAATTTTAAACAGAGAAAAAAAATTATCATAAAAATGGAGTACAAGCAGTGGATGGGGTATCAAAGTGATTGTGAATGGTGTGAATGTGGAGAATGGTTTATAAAATGATGGTGATGGTGGTCGTACGAACTTGGACGCCTTTATACGTTGTATATTACATCAATTTTAAGACTAATATTTACTTTGTGGTTCTTTGTTTGGATAGGAAACAATGACTTCATCCTCTTATTCAGAACACGGAGATGACTCAAGAATGATTTATGATATACAAAGAGAAGACACTATAGATGTTTCTTTGTATTTGTATACCACATATTTCCTTTTCATTACTTGGTCTTATGATCAATGTATAATTTTCATTATGACAAGTGGAGTGAAGATGGAGGGTTTACTAAGTAGTTGTGATAATGCATAATGAAATGTGGAGTGGGTAATAGTAGTTATGCATTATGTTTTCCAAATTCTTAGTAAATTAAAAAGATTTATACTAATTTTACCTCAAGTTACCTTCACTTTAATGTGCACGGCAGGTTGATGAAGTGGAATATGAATGGGAGTACATGCTTCCTGAAACTGAAGATTAAGCCGAGCAAGACTGAGATAGAGATCTAGGAGAGCGTCGATGAATGTTGATTTGTTGAGATCCCTTATGTCTCTCTCTCCCGCACGCATGTTGATTTGAATGTCTTCATGCAAACTCTTATTAGCACACAAAATTGTTGCAAGTTGAAAGAGGACTATGTGGAACTGGTGCTTGTTGATTGAAGGAGGGAAATGAAGTATGCCAAAGCTAAGAGTTGTTGAAAATATCCTGCAAAAAGTACCCGCGAAAAATATTTAAATTTTTGTATTGTTGGTACAAGAACCTACTAGTTTTTGTACCAGCAGTACTAGAACAAAAAAATATAAAAGAACTAAACCAATATTGTTATTATAAGATAAGAAATAAACATCGATGTCATGCTTAAAGAAACAACCAAAACTTAAACTTTATTCATGCTTGTACATTTGGAAATGAAAATAATTTTAAAACATTACAAGCATAAAGGAAATTCCTAAATTACTTATGTTATAGCAAGATTTGCCTCACCCCATGCAATCTTGCACATAAGGCCTTTTTCCATTTCCCTGTGCAGACTTGGAGTCCCTTTTTGCAAATCCCAGAGCTAAAAACATAATTTTCCACATATATGCACCCTTCCTATATTACAGCATGTGTATACGCAGGTTGCACCACTACAACCCGCATACATCGGGAAATGTGTCCAAAATTAAAAAAATGGTGTCATATTTCCATGTCACGTCACGATATCAATGATCCTTGGCCTTCCATATCTTGGAAACACTCCAACTCAGCCCTTCAGTTCCACTTGAAAGTTATAAATGGGTCAAATCCGATCTATGGAAAAGATGAGAAAGAATTCAACTTTGAGAGAAAAGTTACTCTGGAGAAATTATGCACTTCACATTGAATCTGCATCCCTTTGTCCTTTAAGTCTGAACGAATTGTTCAACCCCCAATCTCTTCCTTTATTGATTGAGAACTCCTTTGTCTCTCTTATATGAGCTTGCCTTTAGTGGAGGATTGAAGTGGTGGAGGCCTAGCTGGAAGGAACTTAGTTTCTCAGTTCCGAACCATGATGACACAGAAGTTTGTAATGTTCCTGACTTGGCTAGTCTAGGAAACGCTGCTAATGTGTGTGTAGGATCAAAGCTTTACAGCATATAAATGATCATACAAATAATAAATGCGACAAAGGACTACAAAGTTTGTATTATGATATCTCTATGGATTACAAACTGGCCGAATGCAACTGAATAAACTGACAATACTCGACTAGATCAACAGACAAAGGATCTTAGCCAGAATACAAATAAGCAATTGTGGTTGAATAAAATAAAAAAACTCAGCTAGATCAAAAGACAAAAGGAACTTAGCCAAAATACAAATAAGTAACTAAAAGATAATACCCAGAATATGGGAGCACTGCGGAATCAATGAAGAATGATGGAAGACCTAGATGATCTTCCCGGTGACTAGGGTGTGTCTTTCAACACCGAAATCATCCAACTGGTGTCTTCCTCCTGGAATACACTGAACTATCTCTCCTGAGATGCGCCTCTTCTCCTCAATGACAAGTCATAATCTTCATAATAATGAATTAGGTCGATGACCCTTCCTTTATAGCTTTCTAAAACCCTAAATCATGTTGAAACCCTAATTCACTGTTGACTTCCAAAACCCTAAATCATGTTGAAACCCTAATTAATTGTTGACTTCCAAAACCCTAAATCACTACTGAAACCCTAAATCACTGTTGATTTCTATTTTTAGCTCATAATGACTTAAAATCACTTTTAACCCTTTTTAGCTCAATGTCACTTTCTGAATATAACACATGTGACTGGAGTGACCTCTAGTAACCATGTTTACCCCTCTTTGGCCCTGGCTAAGGTATAACGAGGCAGTTTAGACCATTAAGCCTCCTCTCTGGAGCTCCTATTTGGAAAGGGACATTATAGTCCTCCCTTCCCAAAATTGTTTGTCCTCAAGAAATACCAGTCCAAGGTGTTGCAACACCTACGCTCTCCCAAGTCGAATCCTCTACTGGAAGCCCTCTCCATATGATCAAACACTCTCTAATGACCCTTCTCCTCAGTTTCTTCTCTCGGAACTCCAAAACCTCCTCTGGAACTAACTCCAACTTTCCCTCCTCATCCAACGGGGGAAGCTCCTTTGATGTGCTAATGAATTATCCCACTGCCTTTTTGAGGCAAGACACATGGAACATGTTATGAATCTTGCTCCCATATGGAAGCTCTAGCTCGTAAGCAACCTCACCTACTCGACGCATGATCCTGTAAGGACCATAAAATCTGGGCTTGAGCTTCTCAGCCCCACTCTTCTTTAGAGATGACTGTCTGTAGGGTTGGAGTCTCAAGAAAACCAAATCTCCAACCTCAAAGTTGCACTCTATCATGTGCCTGTCCGCACTTATCTTCTGTCGGTTTTGCGCCGTCTGCAAGTTCTCTTTCAACAACTTGAGAATCTACTGAATCTCTATGATCCAATCCTTGGCCTTGGGATCTCTACTCTCCCTGAGTACCAAGTCTACCAAAGTGGGAGAATCATATCCGTACAATGCTCAGAAGGGTGTCATACCAATGGACATGTGGAAGGTGGTGTTGTAGCAATGTTCTCCTAAATGTAACTACTTTACCCATGTTCTTTGTTGTCCTCCTACATAGTTCCTCAAATACCCTTCAACCCACTTGTTGACAATATCGGTATGCCCATCTGTCTGAGGGTGATAGCTGGTACTAGGTGTCAACTCTATCCCCACCAACCGAAACAAATCTCTCCAAAATGTCCCTATGAACCGACTGTCCCTATCACTGACGATGTTCTTCAGCAACCCATGAAGTCTGAAGACCTCCCTGAAGAAAATCTCAACTACCTGAACTGCATTGTACTCTGTCAGTATGGCATAGAAGTGAGAAAACTTGGTCAATTTTTCGACCACTACATAGATACAGTCCTTACCCTGGACCTTGGGTAGACCTGTGATGAAGTCCATAGATATACTCTCTCATTTCAGTTCTAGAATGGGGAGTGGCTGAAGTAGCCCTGTTGGAAGAGCATGCTCTGACTTGTTCTGCTGGCAAGTCACACACTCACTAACGTGTCTCATAACGTCTTGTTTGAGGCCCTTCCATGAGAACCTCTCTCTATTCTGTCTATATGTTTTGAAGAACCCCTGATGGCCTGCTAGAGGTGAATCATGAACTGCGGTGAGGATCTTCTTCTTAAGCCCTGAATCTGGCACCAAGTAGACTCTATCCTTGTAAAATATGACATTTTCAATGACCCTATATTGATCATCCTATATCTTCCCATCCATCACCTCACAAGCGAACTTGTTCTTGGAATATTCCACTAACAAGTGGGATTTCCAATCTGTTGAAATCTCCATCAAAGAACATGTTGCAGGTCTCCTCAATAGTGTATTGGCCACAATGTTCTTCTTCCCCTTGACATACTCTATGTCAAAGTTGAATGCATGTACCTTCGACACCCATTTTTGTTGGCACTCACTGAGGTCCTTCTGCCCAATCAAATACTTCAAACTGTTGTGATCGGTCTTGACCATGAATTTGCTGCCCACCAAATATTGTCTGAACTTGGTCAAGGCATGCATGATTGCCAACATTTCCTTGTCATAAATGGAGTACAACCTCTCAGGTTGACTAAGCTTCTGGCTCTCGAATACAATGGGGTGTCATCCCTACATCAAAACTGCACCGATCCCTTTGCTAGATGCGTCACACTCTAGTACAAATGGAAAGGTGAAGTCTGGTAGTGCCAACACTAGGCAAGTGCCCATGACTTCCTTCATGTGATCAAAGGCTTCCTGTGATTTCTCAGTCCATATGAAGGCCCCATGCTTGGTAAGATCTGTCAGTGGTTCTCCAAGCTGAGAAAAACCCCGGACGAACCGCCTGTAATAGTTGCACATCCAGAAGACGCTCCTCAATACTGTCATGTTCTTGGGCGTCAGCCAATCTAGAGTGGCCTTAATCTTCTCTTGGTGCACATGTACCCCTTGTGCACTGATGATGTGGCCTAAGTAAAGCAGCTCTGTCATACCAAACTCGCACTTGGACTCTTTGGCATATAACGACTGTGCCTCCATGATGCTCAATACCTCATCCAGGTGCCTCATATGCTCTTGCCATGACCAGTTATAGATCAAGATGTCATCGAAGAAAACCAAGACTGATTTCCTTAATTGATCCCTGAATATATGGTCCATGCAAGACTGGAATGTAGCAGGTGCATTGGTTATCCCAAATGGAATAACCAGGAACTCGAAGTGTCCAAAATGACATCGAAATGTCGTCTTCTCTATGTCCTACTCTCGGATGTTGATCTGATGATATCCAGAGCGTAGATCAATTTTTGAGAAGAAAACTGCCCCATGCAATTCATCCATCAACTCGTCAATGCATGGGATAGGGTACCGGCTCTTGATGGTTTTCTTGTTCAAGGCTCGGTAATCAATGCACATCCTCATGGTGCCATCCTTCTTCATAACTAAGACAACTGAAGAAGCAAATGGGTTGTTTCTTGGTCTTATGTGTCCCGTCGCCAGCAATTCCTTGATTGTCTTCTTTATCTCATCCTTGAACCTCCTAGGATGACGATAGGGGGAGGTGATCATAGGTTTGGCCCCCTCCTCCAACTCAATGGTGTGCTCAAACCCCCTATTAGGTGGTCTCTCTGGTGGAATTACCTCAAAGACCTGCTGATGTCGTCTCAATAAATTCTTGATCTCTATATGGTATTGTTGTTGACCTTCCAAATATTTTTTAGTAGTGATCAAGCATTCTGCGGCATATGCTACCTCCCCATGTCTAAATATTCTCTCCATCCTCTTGGCTAAACTGTCTTGGGTGCTCCTGTCGACATCCCTCTTAGAACAACCTTCTTCCTATCCTGATCTTTGAATCCCATTTCCAAGGTTTGGTAGTTGGCAGTGATTTTTCCCAAGGTAATCATCCACTGAACTCCTAACACCACATCTGTGTATGATAGGTCAACCACATAAAATGTGTCTCTTACTATGCAGTTGCCTAACTTCATCTCTAAGTTTGGAACTCTGTCCAGAAACTCCATTCTGTGGCCATTTTCTACCGCAACATCAAACTCCTCAAACTCCTTTATCTGAAGTGCCTGTCTCGATACTAGTGAAGTGTCAATGAAGTTGTGGGTGGCCCCACCATCTATCAGGGTGATTGCCCATTGCCCCTAAATAATCCCTATGATACGGATGGTATCATACATGGGAACACCAGAAAGGGTCGCTATGAAACATCCCTTTGCTGGTTTCCTCCTGTTAGCCAGTTATGGCGGTTGTGGGACTACTGGAGGATGGGCTCATGCTGGTGTCAGTGGTCTGCAGGGAGGCTACTCCTCTGTTGGTGCTGACTCTTCCTCTGAACTAGTGGATCCAATGTCCTGCTCCTCCTCCTCACTGTCCATGTTGTCTGCTACTACCTCAATATAATGAATCTCTCCTTTTCCCATGCACCAGTGGCCTGGGACCCAAGGATCTCTGCAACTGAAGAAAAGCTTCTTCCTCATAATCTCTCGCCTAGTCTCATCATCCAACTTATCCTTGCCCTTCCATTTTCTTTGGAATGGATTCCTGTCTTGGTCCCTCTAGGGCACAAATGGTTTGGAGAAAATTTTAGTCTTTGGCACTGATTCTGCCAGATCTCGAGTGCGAAGGATGGAATCGTGCAAAGTGGGAGGCATGTATGCCTTCACCCATCCTCTCAAAGGTTATGTGATTCCTTTTGTGAATAGCATTATCAACCTGGGATTCGATATCTCTTTCACTACCATGGCTACCCACTGAAACTATGTGATGAACGCCTCTGTTGTGCCAGTTTGTCGCAATTGGGCTAGATCCCTGAAGTGTATCTCGGGATCCTTCCTGTCAAACCTGTCCATGAGCCTATCTGTAAACTCCCTATAGGAGGTGATGCGACTGTGACCCAATGTCACCAGTCCATGATACCACCACTCATGTGCCTCACCCTCCAAGTGTAAGGTCATGAAACTAATGGCCTCTATCTCAGTCATCTGGTTGAGCTTGTAATACGTGTCTAGCTTCTGTACCCAAGCTCTAGCAGTGTATTTGGATGATCCGTCGAAAGAAGGAATGGTGAGTTTCCCAAATTTTTGGATGAAATCGAGGTTATGCCCCTGCTGTTGTTGTGGTCCTCCCCTCTGTGGCTCTCTGGGGAGGTTCCTGAGTCTGAGTCCATAGTACTCGACTAAGGTCATGTCCTGATGGAAGTCATGACCCAATGCTGCGTACTCCCTCCTATACTATGCAATGTCATCAACATGAGTGGGTGGTCTCTATGCTATTAGTGGCGATGTTGCTACCAGGGGTGCCCTCTGGAAAATGGGAAACAAGGGTCTAGGAATCCTACTCACATAATTGTATCTGCGAGAGGGTGACGGAGGTCTACTGCCTTCTCTCGAGTTCTCCTGTGCTGCATTCGGGACTTGTGTATCTAGGGTGCCCAGTCTAGATAATCTATCAACCACATGTGCCAAGGACTGAGACATGGTTCGTTGACTAGCTAACATACCATTGATAACCTACATGAAATCTGCCTCTAGATCTACGGGGGCGCTGCCACTGCCCTCTGGTCGCTCATATTTGTCTCCTAGTATCATATTTTCCTCGCGCTCAGCGTTACGCTCTTCCCTTCTCTCTGCTTCTCTGTGTGCCTCTTCCTCTTCCTCTGAGCTAGGAGGAAAAGGGGGGAAATCAAGCCTATGCCTTCTTTCCTGATGCCTGTTGTAAGTGACATATTCGTCACCTACATGTTCACGACCCTCTAGGTCTTCTGCTGCACTCATTGTCTTTAGTCATAGGTTCGAAGGACTAAAACTTTGATACCACTGTAATGTTCCTGACTTGGCTAGTCTAGGAAATGTTGCTAATGTGTGTGTAGGATCAAATGTTTACAGCATATAAATGATCATACAAATAATAAACGCGACAAAGGACTGCAAAGATTGTATTATGATATCTCTATGGATTACAAAATGGTTGAATGCGGCTGAATAAACTGACAATACTTGACTAGATCAACAAACAAAGGATCTTAGCCGGAATACAAATAAGCAATTGCGGCTGAATAAAATAACAACACTCGGCTAGATCAAAAGACAAAAGGATCTTAGCCAGAATACAAATAAGCAACTAAAAGATAATACCCGGAATATGGGAGCATTGTGGAATCAATGAAGAATGATGGAAGACCTAGATGATCTTCTCGGTGACTAGGGTGTGTCTTTCAACACCGAAATCAGCCAACTGGTGTCTTCCTCCTGGAATACACTGAACTATCTCTCCTGAGATGTGCCTCTTCTCCTCAATGACAAGTCATAATATGCATAATAATGAATTAGGTCATTGACCCTTCCTTTATAGCTTTCCAAAACCCTAAATCATGCTGAAACTCTAATTCACTATTGACTTCCAAAACCTTAAATCATGTTGAAACCCTAATTCATTGTTGACTTCCAAAACCCTAAATCACTGTTGAAACCCTAATTCACTGTTGACTTCTATTTTTATCTCATAATGACTTAAAATCACTTTTAACCCTTTTTAGCTCAATGTCACTTTCCGAATATAACACCTGTGACTGGAGTGACCTCTAGTAACCCTGTTTACCCCTCTTTGGCCCTGGCTATAGTCTAACGGGGACGTTTAGAACATTAAGCCTCCTCTTTGGAGCTCCTATTTGGAAAGGGACATTACACGTAGGTTGCCCCACTACAACCCGCGTACATCGGGAAATGTGTCCAAAATTAAAAAATGGTGTCAGATTTCCATGTCACGTCACGATATCAATGATCCTTGGCCTTCCATATCCTGGAAACGCTCCAACTCGGCCCTTCAGTTCCACTTGAAGGTTATAAATGGGCCAAATCTGATCTATGGAAAATATGAGAAAGAATTCAACTTTGAGAGAAAAGTTACTCTAGATAAATTATTCACTTCACATTGAATTTGCATTCCTTTGTCCTCTAAGTCTGAACGCATTGTTCAACCCCCAAGCTCTTCCTTTATTGATTGAGAACTCCTTGGTCTCTCTTATATGAGCTTGCCTTTAGTGGAGGATTGAAGTGGTGGAGGCCAAGCTAGAAGGAACTTAGTTTCTCGATTATGAACCATGATGACACAGAAGTTTGTAACTCATTCACTTATGTTGATTACATCTTAATAGAAATACTCTTTTCTCGTCCAATTAATATCTCACAAATATTTGAATTATTATTCCATGGGCGTATTTGTTATGAATGTTGATGGATTATTCTATTGAATGTGCTAACATTATATATTATCACCATATGCTTGTGTTGCTTGGTTGTTGAGGACTAGTTGTAGGTATATTTCTTTGGGTCAAGTGCTTAACGGTGGACTTCATCGAATGTCTAGATGAGGTAGACCTCTTATCTTGTCTTGTTAGCATATTTGTTTATATAGAATACTTGAGATTAGATTTGATATTTGCAGTCATTTCCTTCTATTGTGGTTTACCCCTAGCCATAGAGAGATTTTTCTCGTAACAGAATTGGCGACCATACTGGGGAAAGAATCTTCTTTTTCGGGGTTTGGAGTGTTTTTCTCCTTAGATTGTTCTTGTTCATATTGAGTTTCTTATCGTATGATTTCTTGATAGACTCTGTTCACTCTGGGTTTGAGTTTTTCATCCTTCTCCTTAGCCTAGATGTGTTTTGACACATATGCGCAGGTTTTTGCTTGACAGACGCGTACATACGCATGTTGTACTGTTGCAAGTTGTGTACATACATTTGTTTCCCTTGAACAGTCGCATACATCAACCTTTGTTGTTTGATTGTTGGGTTTGGTGGTTGTTGTGTAGGTTTTGATGATTGTTGAGTCTTATTGGGTCTCTATGGTGACTAGTAAGTGTCTGTGGAATGACAAGAAACTTGTCTTTGGTTGAATTTTTGGGCAGTTGCCTTTCTCATCATCTTTTCATTTTGATTGTCCTTGCACCTTGGGCTGGGTGTTTTGTTCATTGATATCTTACTTGGGTGGTCTCTGTCTATACACAATAGATTATTTATATCAAGTTGTTGCTCAGTCCTTGCATTTTCATTCTCTTATATTGAAAATACAAAAATATTAGGCACTTTACATTGATTGGCATTTTGATCTCTTGAGTATTTGTCATTTATCTTAGTGCATGTAAAGAAAGATTGCATTTTATTTAGAATTTCAAAATTGAATTGAAGATTGCATTTTTGAAGCATATCATTCGTTGGAAATTGAAGTTAGGACTCTGCATCGTATTCATATTCATTTATTTTACTTGTTGAGTCATAACATCACTAGTTTCATGACTGCACCTTTTGAGTAAGCAAGGCCATTAAAATTAACGCTATAATTTAAAATTGATTAGTAACGATTTTATTTTCTAGGGTGCACAAACTAGCTTAGAATTTAGAGCCTTGGAATAGGACTTTGTGAGTAAACTTCTCCAAGGCTATTAAATCAACACATGTGTCTGACTAAGGGAGTGGAGAAATCCATTGTATAATCGGTAATATCAGGAGGCTCCACTTACACCGAAGTTAAGTAGGAGATTGTGTGAGGTCAGTTGAAGGGATATCCCCCTGATACCTTCTTAGCATCATAGATATTTTTGGGGATCTATTCATATCCGGGGATCTTGCTAGTGACCTTACCTTTGTGAAAGGCGACACTTTCAAGGTTTCGGGCTTTAATACCCTGCCCATACGGTGGACCTAACTTACAATTGTTCGCATGTGCATCGGTTATACCGTGGTTGATTAGTTGCTTGACTTAGGTGCCACATAGGTTACTTCCAGGGGTTATTATGCAAGTACCCTGTGTCAGATAAGGGTTGGACAACACACAACATTTATGGAGGATTACCTCTCCAGGGGGATCTGACCGACTAGTTGTTAAGCCCACGAGGGCCCTTATAACTGATTTTTTTTCCTCCAATCTTTAGCAGTAGAGTCTCATGCCCCTCTTGGGCGAGGCATACATAATTTAGAGAGGGAGGTCCCTTTCATCCACTTTATCATGTTTGGGTGCATACTGGTTGTTTGATTATTTTTGGTGTGCTCTTTGATTACTAGTTAGCCTTAGGATTTGTTTTTTATATCCTGAATCTTGAGCCATCATGGAGCCAAACCAGCTTACCCGCAGGTCTCGCCGCTTATTACAGTTACCACGGAGTTTTGAGTCTTTTCCTTCTTAAAGGCGTAGAGTTATTAAACTTGGTACACACACCTCCACTTATCAGACTTGTGATTCTACAAGGATGAGTATTGAACCGATTCATCAAGATATTGGGAGCCCTTCAACTCCCACACCTACTATAGTCAATGGTACCCCATTGAATCCTTCAACCACAATGGTTGTAATGTCAGGGGAACCTATCATCATCGTTTTTCGTCCTATAGTGAACACTCAACCTATTGCCACGAACCCATTTCGATCACTTGGTCATTCACTGGGCTATAATGTTCAGTCCATATCTATGGCCTCTAGTCCCTTTTCCTATGGTATGCCAAATTTTACTTCACAATTTTCAAACTCCATCCCAGCCGCTGACCCTAATGCTAGAATTGGACTTGGGGGCACAACTCTTCCTTATACTCCTTTCTCATTTGGTGGTACTCAGGTTCCTCAAATGACTCCTACCATGGGAGGTATTCCTTCTTTTAACCCCAGGTCTAATCCTGTTACTTCTGGATGGAGTAACCAACCTGACGGATAAGCTATTGCTTATGGTCTATCCTTTACACCCACCTCCTCTGTGTCGATTCTGACCAACACGTTTGGCATGACGAATCCACCTTTAGCCTCTGGATTCACACCCGGAGGAGGTCAGTTTCACACCTTGGGAAACCCCCAACCTGGGTCTACTCTAGCTGGGGGTAGTTTTTATAACCCTCATCAGAACATTCCTACAGGAATGATGCCCAACCTACCCCTTATGAATCAACCTGGAGGAGGGTCTTATAATACCGAACAGGGCCATGGTGCTTACCAGAATGCTAGATGGTTGTAGTTCCCCAACCACAATCTTTCCAGAGAGCTTGGGGCCAGATGTCGCAACCCCATCTCCCTTTTCTGGCCACGCTCAATCTGCCAGAATTGTGTAAGTTGATGAACAACCCTGTGTGTCATGATCCTACATGGTCCCCCGTCCCCACCAAGCTTCCTTCGGATATTCCAAAATTTGAAGGCAAGAATGGCGAGGACCCCAGTGATCACGTTACCACCTTTCACTTATGTTGCTCTTCAAATTCCCTTAACGATGATTTCACTCGGTTAAGATTGTTTCAATGCACCCTCATGGGGGTTGCCACGAAATGGTATATCGAGCTACCTAGGGGGGCATACGGGACCTTTAGTCAGATGGTTTTAGTCTTCCTTAACCACTTACAATTTTCGGTTCATTACGATGTTGGCCTAGAACTTATTTCGACCTTACGCTAGAACAAATCCATTCATATCTCGGATCACATCCAGGAGTGGCGTAGAAGGAAGAGGTTGATCAAGACATGTATACCCCTTAAATTCATGTTAGAGTGGATCCTTATGTCTCTATAGCCTCCTGTTTTGAAGGATGTTGCTACATCTGGGGTTACATCTGAGGAAGAAGCAATTTTCAAAGCCGACCAACAGTTAGATCTTATATATGCTCAGTTTGGTATGTTATACGAGATTCTTCCTAATGCACCGAGGTCAAACTATGACCCTAGACAAAATCCTGGGCCTCATGCTAATGGAATTATAGGCTCCGCCAATGTGAAATCCCCAGACTTGGTAACAATCCATTTGAAAGAGTTTTATCTAAACCAATCTGCAAGAGGGCCATCTTCATCTGTGTCTTCCAATCCCACTCAGTCGACAGATGTACATTCCATGCAATCATCGACCGACCCAAATGGTAACCATCAACCAGGAGGGAATAAAAAGAAAGGACGTAATAATAATCGTAAGGGTGGGGAGAATAATAAATCCAAGGACAATGGTAATAATGAGAAGATGAATAATAATGTTGGTGAGGGAAAGAGAGAAAAGTGTAAGGTGAATTTTCCTTGTAAGCTGTGTACAGAGGATCACCTTACTCATTTATGCCCCAAACTTGCGAAAGATACGAGGCTCTTATCTCTACCGCTCGACATGCTGATGAATCCTTTCTCACATAACCAACACATGGCCTCGAGCTCCTCAAATGCCTAAAATGTGGCCGGTGGGAGTCAAAACCCACCGGCACAAGATGGTGACTGTTTATGCATCAATATGGTCAAATCTGAGGTTAATGTAGCCACCCGATATTGTGATTACATTTCTCCACAAACTGTACCTAGTCTAGAGTCTCCTCCTCCTCCGGAGACACCCCTACAGATCGAAAAACCAGAGCCATTACCTTGTATTATGAAAGGAGTACTCAAGCGCTCTACCCATGATCCTAATGCTAGAGCCACCCATAATTAATCTATTGTTGAGGACTTGGGTCAAACCCCTTGTGCGATGTCATCTCTGGAGGTACTCTAGACGTGTCCTTCACCGAGGAATGCCTTGTTATCTACATTAGGAGCTCTAGATCCTAGTGGATTTAAATTTATCAAGTTTTATGTCACGGATGTAAAGCCTTGCTTTCCTTACCATGTGGAATTCCAAATCCACGTGGGTTGCTCAAATTATACCATTAAGTGTGTTGTTGTTGATGAAGGCACTGCAACATGTGTGATGTCCCTGGTCTAATTGAAAGCCCTTGGCTCTCTAAATCTCTCTCAGTCTCCTACCATGTTGATTGCTTTTGATGGTCGTTCCTTCCACCCTCATGGTATTCTTCCTGCCTTTCCATTCCATTTAGGTGGGAAGACAATAGACATGGATGTCGAGGTGGTTGATGTGCCCCTTGATTATAACTTGTTACTAGGATGCAATTGGACTTATGTTATGAATGTCATCGTATCGTCTGTCTTATGTACTCTTTTTTTCCCTCACGATTAGAAGATCGTGATGATCGATCAATTGTCCTTTGTGTACGCTAGCCCCAGTGCATCTGTTGGACCGTCAATCCCTGTGGTCGACAATTCTCAGCCGGCAAATGATAATATCGATGTCAGGATGTATTCATCCCTTATGGGTACCTTTGAATTCATGGCACCAGTTCACCATATTTGCACCATGTCCAGTAGGCTCGTTTCGTCAGAGAGGTCCTCTCCTTTCCTCACTTCCTATTGTAACGATTATTGGACCCTACCTTCCTCGACTATATCTTATGAAGGTCAATCACATGTTGGAATGGCATGCCACTATCGGCAGCAGAGATAGCGTATCAAGTTGTTCTTGACTCTTCTGTCGATCCTAATCCTATTACCTCATAGAAGGATGAGGAGGATCCTTGTATTAATCCCGTGTGGGCCACTTCGTCGTCTTTCTCACATGACTGCCTTGATGATACATTTCCCTCAAATGAAGCTATCATCAAGGCCATGAATGGTTCTGAAAAACCTTGGGATGATATGCATCATTGCTCTTATTTTCTCCCGGAGCTTGCTAGAATTGAACAATATGACTTTAGATCTACTATGAGCGAGATAGTCGGTCACGCCGTAGTTTCGCTTAATACGCATGGAATTTATGTCGAAGGAAATATGGTGAGTATCTCACATACTGTCATGATCGATATCTCTCGTAACCCTAGAAAGATTGAAAATGTACACATCGATGTGGATTGTTCACCAAAATAAATCTTGATCTACACCAAACTTTTCAAGGAATTCTGAGATGTATTCGCTTGGTCATATGAAGAGATGTCAAGAATCGACCCTCGAATTGTCGAACATGAGATTAAAAATTACCTGAATGCTAAGCATGTTCGACAACATATTAGAGCTATCAATCTCGAGAAGGCCCCTACTATTAAGGCAGAGGTAGAGAAATTGCTTAATGTGGGATTCATCTACCCAGTTCCCTTGACTAAATGGGTATCCAATTTCGTTCCTATGAATAACAAGAAAGGAACCATCCGTGTATGCATGGAATTTCGTGACCTGAACAAGGCCTATCCTAAAGACAACTTCATGACACCTTTCATCGATCAGATCCTTAACGAGTGTGCAGGAAGCGGAGTTTTTTCTTTCATGGATGAATTTTCAGTGTATAACCTGTTATCACCCCATAAATTATGGGAATCAGTTGATGACTTGGATATTATCTGTATCTGGTGATTTGGTTGACAAATGATATTGCATTCTTCAAATAATTTGTGAAAAGAAAAAAGAAAGAAAAAGAAAAGAGGGCTAAAAAGAATTGAAACAAAGGCCCCATGCAAAAATAGCAACTTGGTCATACCTTTCAAGCATGACCAAGTTCTTTTAAATTTTCAATGTTGATAGGTTAGTGAATGCATCTGATCACACTGTCTAATCTTGGTCAGATAGACCCTAGGATAGAATTAGTGAATACATCTTATCAGACCATCTAATCCTGATCAGATAGTCCCTAGGTTAGAATTAGTGAATACATCTGATCAGACCATCTAATCCTGATCAGATAGCCCCTAGAAAGAATAAAATCTTAACCCAACTGTTTAATCTGGGTTAATTGCCTTGCGACAGTAGGTTAGGGTGTACATTAATTGCTTTGCCTGCCTTGCCAAAATAAAGCCAGATCGATAAAGATGTTGCCTTATGACTCCAATGCCTAAGTGTAATTGAATTGATGCCCCCTTGGTGGTGTATATGAGAAAAATCGAAGGAAAACCCATGTGAATGTC
>ML778604.1:87937-103942 GCA_009831015.1 Picea engelmannii | reverse complement strand
GAAGAAAAGAAAGTATCACTGATGAAGGTGGACACTTTGAAGAATGTTGCAGACTCATTAACAAAATCTGTGAGCACTGAGAAGTTCTCTTGGTGTAGAGGATCCATGGGCATTATTGCCCTGGATTTTTGACTATGTAACCCGGTAACCCCATGTATGCAAAGAAAACAACAAGTGGAAGAATTTTGGTTATGTGTTATATTCTTTGCATGAGTAGTAGTGTCTGCCTCGAGAAATGTGACACCTATCTCAGGAAATGTGTCATGTATTTAGGTGGTTTTTCGGCACATGGTTTTTGCCGATGGTTTTCTATTTCCGGTTAAGGAATTAGGGTTTTGGACTAATCCAGGTCATTGGGTTAGGGTTTTGGATGTCGTTGGCTCCTATATGTATATTGTATTTTCTGAATATATGTTTGCAGTAGATATTGTACAAGGTTAGAGTTTACAAAATCAACTCAAAAGGATTCCACTCATCATTGTGGGTGTACCTTTCAAGCAACCCCCATAATATGCGCAATCTCTACACCAAGAACAACAAAGCAGGGTAAGTAACTCTGCCAGTCTTAATGCGACCTCTTGATTGACCCTTGTGTTAGAAGGGATTCCTAGGACAAAATGTAATAAGTGGATTTACCGCTCCCTAACTCAAGATTCTATGTTTGTTTGCATCTTTGGGAAGTTATCTTTCACACCTATTCCAAATCCCTACAACTAATCTAATGTAGGTTTGCTACCAGAAAATATAAAAATGTCTAATCAATTTTTATAAGCTCTTTATTTTTAAGGTTGTTGTTACTCAAAAGAAAAATGGCATGGACAATATGGTGTTTTGACCGACTCAAAATTTATGCAAAGAGATGAATATGCAATCTTTTCATTTCGATGAAAGCTATGCTACGAGAAGGAGAAAACATTTATCATTCCCATATGCACGATGTCCCAAAATATACTAAACTCATCAATATCAAGATTCTCAAGAAATGAGCAAAAGAGACTGTACACCAATACATGATTCTTGGCCATGAGGGGGAATTGTTTTTAGAATTCAAGACCAAAAACACCAAAAATCATGCAATTTCGCTACTTCAAATGCAAGGATGCCTCCAATCTAATATAAAGAAAGAAATCATTTTTTTTTCAAAGATAGCTAAAAGCAATAGCAAATCTCTATAAAATAAAGCAACCCAAACAAATTTTATCTTTTAACACAAACTATTCAATAAAAGAATAAGTTCTTTCACCAAACAATTCTAAAGAAAAAATAATGCTTTGTAACTGAAAGACACTCAAAGCAAGAGACCAAATCTTTCAAAAGAAAACAAAGAAAAGATGGCTAAAAGCAGCTAAAAAAATGTCAAGCAGACTGTAAATTGATCATAATCAAACCCAAAAATTCACTCCAAAACCAAATCCAAGATCTGGGTAAGGAAAAACCATCAAAAATAAAAAAATTCCCAATTGTCGCAGATTGTCAGACTAATACAGTGCGGAAATCCCTGATTTCTGCAAGCCAGAGAACCAATACAGTGAGGAAATCTGAGGTTTTCACAGGCTAGCTATGGGGCAGGATGTGGAGATTCTGCATTGGTAAAAAAGGTAGGGTGCGGAAATCAAATATCATCGCACTGTCCCTCAAAGTAGGGTGCGAAAATCAAAGTAAAAATGAAAAAAATAAAAAGTAAGAAGGTTTTTCCAGTGAACTTAAACAATGAAAGAGTCAATTTAGATCTCCTAGTGACTCGGAGAACAGAACCTAGGAAATCAAAGCAAGAAAGCAAGACAAACTAGGAAAATAATTTGTTTCCCCAGTGGAGTTACCAATTTTTTTATCGGGCTAATTGTTAAGTGCGGACACAAATCAATCCCCCTAGCTTCACTATAAAACTAGAAAAAAACAAGACAATACACTACTCTTTCCTTAGATTTCAATTATCAAATGAGAAATGGATCTAGACCATACCTTTTAAATATCGAAGATCCAACTTCGCCAATGCAATCCAAGCTTCGTCACGAGGCTTATGGAGAAATATCTTCAAAGAAACACAAGCCAACGAAGACACGAATAACAGAGTCTATTTGATATGAAACTATATGTGATCAAGGAATCATACAATATGAACAAATAACATTCATATAGGAAAGAAAAGTATATATGTATTAAAGAATGTGGAAGAAAGATACAACCAGATGCCTTGATGTCGTCAGGTTCCTTCCAACAGTTCCTTGCTTCCCACACACTTATAATCCACGAATTCTGAGACTGTAGAGTTGATAGGTGCTCACAATCTATCTTGACAAAGCAAAACTCAAAGCCAACATACAAACTCCAAAATATCCAAGCTACAAAACTCAATAACAAGCCAATCTAATTTTCTCCATGAGAGCTCCTCTCCTTTTATAAGTTGAAGAGAATAAGGTGAGGAGGTTAGGATGACCCCACTAAATCATGAAAGCGAGTAAGATCCAAACCATTCAGAGGCCACCTCACCATAGAAGCTTCTCCTTCTAGAAGCATCGAGAAGATGCTCGTTTTTCCCACGTACAAGAATTTATGCACCCTAACTATAGAGAAACCTGTGAAAAATCCACAACCCAGCTATAGAGCAAGGTGCAGAAATTAAGCATTTCCGCACCCTGTGTATAGTGCAACCTACAGAAATATTCCTTAGTAGGGTTTTTACAAAGGAAAATATAACTTATTTTCTCAGGCAAAGTTTTTCTCCCTTCTTTCTTCAGGAATTCAGGCCACTGACCCCTCTGAAGGCAACATATAGGTTTACATCATTAACAGTCATAGGGATGACGAAAATAATGTGTAACAACTCTCCTGCTACTATTTGATAAAAATGCTTGAATAACAAGTTCTGATAGGAAACTAGGATGTACAAGTTAGCTATGGGCATCATTATGCAGACCTTAAAGATTTTGCAAATCCCCATAATATTTTAAAGATTAGGATTATGAGCAATTGTTATTATTAATAGTCAGAAATCTGTATGTAATAAGAAGAAGAAATATCTTAAGTTTTTTTGGTTTTTGATGTTAGTTCACCAATATTATCTTCATCTTATTTCATTTTATTTGAAAATAAACATAAAAATATGTTGCATTTATTTAGAACTAGGTTAACTAACATGCAACTTTTACTCTATCCTATCTAAGAACAAGAAATTGTATTTCACATTTAAGAATATTTCCAATGTAACCATGTGTGTAACAGGTGTAGAAATACATTCATACTCAGGTTTGAAAGATAGGCTTTAATGTATACCAGAATACAAAGAACCAATTGTTTTGATGATGATGTGAAGAGTTGTTGAAGAAGAGAGTGGTGGCTCAATTTGGTTGTCATCTAGAACCAATGTTCAATGTAATCTTGATGTTCTTCGTTCACTTCCTCATTTAGACCACTCTGCATGTCTCCCTCTATCATGCCACACAGATCATCTTCTTTCGAATGGCTTGTCTCTTGGATGCATATTGGATCTAGCGATATGCATGTTAAGAACTCCTCAATCTCAGGTTCTAGTAGTTTCTCTCCATTGAATGATTCTTCAATCTCCTCTACAAGTTGGAAGGGGTGATCAAAGGAGATTTCTAGATCTTCTTATGGATGTAGCTCATGGAAATATTGGTTTTCTATCACTTTTGGAGAGACAGATAGGTTCTTGACTTATGTCAATATTTGTTCTTTCTGCGAGGCAGAGATTGAGATGCCAGCTATTTTTAGGATGATGATAGTTCTTCCAAAATCTTGATCATCTTTGAGTCCTTGTTGTTGGTTGATGGGTCATGTTTCACACATAGATCGGTGTAGAGGGGGGGTTCTTACAGTGTCCAAAAACTTTTTAAAAATCCTAAAGAAATAAAGAGAAACAAACTAAAAGAAAATGTAAGCAAACCAATAATATACTTGAGGCACCATCATGCTACTAGGACCCTGATGTCACCAAGTTATATGTTAACACAAGTTATCTTATCTTCTAATATATATAAAAAATGGCTAATGCTAATAAAACACAAATTCTAACTACTAAAAGGAAGAGGACAACCTAACTTTGGAGCAACCCCACTAAAGTTGATGTGTGGGATATTCCTTCACGTCTTACTGTCTTCTCTCCGCCCTTAGGTCATCCTTAAAAGTACACCACACTTATGCTTTGGAGAAATAAATGTGACCTACCTATGCTCTAATTCCTTTAGCACATCCCTGAAAACAATGCCAAAAATGTGGGGCTAAATATATGCACTATTAATTCCCACATTAAATTATCAATCGAGGCTCGTAAGCTTTGAGGTGCAAGCACAAGAAACACAGGATCAAAGCCTAGTCTAGCCTAATCTAAAGCCGACAAAGCGATCTTAAAAACCACATTGTAGAATTTAAATGTAAATTGTGGGAGATAAACACTAAGGATTCATCACTAGGACACATGACTAAATTAGTGCTATAAATTCTTAGATCACAGTTATTCATGCACTCATGGTGATGTTCGTGTGATTAATCATGAGTAGCTTACTTATGTTTCTTGTCCAACAATGATTATTTCATATAGTAGATCCACACTTAAATGCAATAAAAGAAACAAGCAAATGGAAATGAATTCAAGTGATAGGAAATAAACTAACACCTTAGGAAGAATTCCATCGCGGGAAATAAAAGGGAATTAAACTACTAGAAAACCAAATTAAAGAAAACTAGCTAAATAAAAACATAATCAAACAATTAGGCATTGAAATTTAAATTCAAACTATACAAATGAATTGTCCTAAAAAAGATACACCCAAAAATGAAAAGTGAAGTTATAGATCTGGGTCGTGAAGTGTAGGAAACAAAACTCAGAAATCAAATGTGGAGTGCATGAACGAAGTACAATGCAGGGACAAAATGCAGTGCAGGAACATAGTGTAGGGATAGAATGCAGTGCAGGAACAGAGTACAAAAATAGAGTGCAGTGTAGGAATGTTGAGTGCGTTGGTGCAAGAATGTTGAGTATGTTGGTGTAGGAATGTAGAGTGTGATGGTGCAGAAATGTTGAGTGTAGGAACATATCCAATTTGAAACTATGCATGGAGTTGGTACATTATAATGAGATATTTTAAACATAGGTGTACCAATCTGAGAGTATTTTGTTGAATTAAACACGTCACAATAGGAAAACTAAGCTACAAAAATCAAATTCCAATTATGTGAGATGAAATCAAAACAAAAACTAGAATTGGAATCTACAAACATAAGTGTAAAACACTAATCTAAAGACAAACATAAACAGTGCATACCAAAGGATGGGGGCCCTCCAAAATTAGCCTTCGTTGTGGAATATATCTACAGTACTAAAGAATTATCTACTCCATGTACAAGAACATCAACTCTTTCATTTCATCAAATTCAGAAAATTACAAGTCTCTTACAATCTTGGCATTGTCATGATGACACCCTAATATCCATTACAAAAGAATGCCCATAATGATAATTGGATCCTTCTCACAACCCTATGAGGCTTATTTATACATGAAATCCATGGAGGAATGGAAAAAACCAAATTCCCCAACTCATATTTTGGTTAAAACCAATTTTACAATTTTTGGAATGAAATCACAAAAATCTGGGTTTTTTTTATCAATTTGGGATGACTCGAGTTGAAGATCCACCCATAACTCTTAAACCATTTTGAATTTTGAAAAAATTATTGTGCTATACTCAATTTTCCACATTCTAGATAAAACCCATATCGTAGAATTTATAGATATGATATCATATGCACGAAAATCGAGGCATAAGTTGGCAGTTTGAGATTTTTACTAATTTTTGCAGAATCATTCCCCCTGAGTTGGAGGCCCACACATGCGATATGGGTGAATTCTGACCCACATCTCTACATGTCAATGTCGTTCTGGACAAAACCCAGGTCCTCGATTTTCCTCTAGAAGAATTCCAAATTTTTTACTATAGTCCAGTACCGAATGGTTGTTGATGTTGGCACCAGATGACCTGGAACATTCTGGTACCAGATGGTTTCTGGAACATTCTGGTACCGGATGAGCTGAATTACGATTATCGAATGACATGGAGTGTGAGTATCGGATGACTGTGCAGGTAATAGTGTAGGAACATATTGTTTAGACATAGAAACATATGATTAAACCAGCATCAACAAAACTATTGTATAATCATCCTTTTAATCACTAAAAATATGGAAAATTATGTATTAACCACATAGGATGAATAACATGAGATAATGGAGGTTTATGGTGTGATTAGGGATATATTATTGACGAAATGTGGGGAGAAGGTGTAATGATGAGTGTATTTGTATGGCGGAGAATATGACAAAACTGGAGACCAACAAAAAATGTTCTAAATATGGTAGGAACCATGTAAGAAACAAGAGTGACACATTTAATCCCCAAAAAACATTCTCAACTAAATTTGAACCATCCTTCCTCCCTAACATACTTCCATCTTCCACATTCTATCATTTCATTTGCTACAATATGCTAGAGCATCGACTATATTGACCTAACTCCATATATAACCTGTAACTAGAAGTGTCAAATATATCAACCTAAAATCCTCGGCATGCAACTGGTAGTCGCCATCACATGTCTATGGGATTGTGGCTTAAGACGACCCTCCCAAAACTCTAAGTTTCAGAGGATACATGGTGGGTAATACCTTCACCTCTCCTAATAAATCTAAGTTCAGCATCGTATATTGCGTCATATTATGCAGCTACTGATCTTAGAGTCTTGTCATCGAACAACAACTCTGGGTGGGTTGTGCTTCTTTTCAAAACTAGACTTACCACATATCATAGAAATATCTGAAATCATAAATTAAATCACAAGTAAAACTTATAATATACATTATCTTCCCGATGTCTACAACATCTAGGTTACCTCAATACTAGAATCATTTGGCTATTACATAGCTCGTCAAACTGTGAGTTACCTCACGAGTCACTCATATCCATGTAGATATATCACAATTTTCATATAAGAATCCATATTTGTATTGATGTTCAATTAAGAAATGTATGTTTATTTACACCATGCATCACATTTTTTATACATATACAACATAATTTTGAACTCGTATTCATGTAACAAAATTCCACATTTTATTTTGCATGTTTAAACAAATCACATAACTATCATTATCATGGACTTATAATAGTAAAAATAATATTATGCAACACATAAATAGGTCTAGATGTACACATCTCAAATGTCTATGTCAGTCTAATTGAGCCCAAATAGATACTAAGCAATGAACTACTAAGATGAGTAAAATCAAAGTTCTAATTGCCTAAGGATAAATATAGGGCATTACATACACCCACCTTTCAAGAAACTTCATCTTGAAGTTATGGTCATTCAATATGTAAGGAAAGTCACTACATAATTTCTTTGTGTCTTCTTAGATAGTCGAACCTTTGCTATATCGGTCGCACTAGACCTTCACGTGATTTAAAACATGTTGAGGTTATTATTATATTGATTGTGACTACCCCTATTTAGAAAACACCTCACCGTGTCTTGAATCCATTTTGTTACCACTTGTAATTTAGTTGATGCAAAGACACACTTCTCTTATAGTTTTATTCTTCCTAAGTTCCATATAAGACCCCTACATTTAAAGCATATCTTACTAGTTTGATCACTAATTGGAACCTTATATAAGTCATGCATACAATCCCACCTGGGATATCTTGACAATTATAAGCAATCATCATTGACTTTGATTATCACTCCAACTTGAAAATACATACACCATCACTCATGACATTGGTGAACAAAATTTTCCCGTGCATAGAAACATTAACTAAGATACCACTAATTGATCGTCATGTGATGCCATCACTTCATGGTTTTTTTGGTCATTTTCCTCAATGTCACTCTCTATTTATGTCCTCTAAATTACATCTCAACTAAGGAAATTTTGTGTCTAGGGTCATCTATGTCATTTCTAAGGCACAACACGCTTTCTACAAACAAAACTATTACAAAACATGTCTCTGCTTAAATAGCACCATGTCAACACATAGGTTAACGAGCATTTCTAGATCAAGAATAAGTTTACTATAAGGGTTCTAATCCAAAATATATATTACTACTCCTTAAGTATTTTTTTCAAACAAAGTTCATTCATAGGGAAAATCCTTCTTAGTGAACAAAGTAATTGTTAGAACAATTAATGCATTTCAATATGTGTGCTCATATTTAGAAATCTTACCCCTCTTACAAGGGACTCATGCATAATAATCCATGACACTCTATTAGAATCTCTACTACCAATCAAACATATGGGATAAAGCACTAACCATCCTCACAAGAACACCCTTTCTTCACAAAAAAAGTTCCTACTAGACAACATCAACCCCTCTCATGGGTACACTTTGCATGTTTCATTCTTATTCAACTAGATTTAGTTAAGGTGTTGGACACTAGTCACCCGATGTGATATAATCATCACCCACAATATATAATATACAAGAATTATGCATGGTAACCATCACTAGTCTCTACTCATACTATAATAACACCAAGACAACCTATAACTCATTGACCTCCTCATGAAGTTAATCATTTCGTAACTCGCAACAAATTGTTGTCACTCTTGCAATATACATCCATCTTTTTCTCTGAACAATGTTGATATGGGTTACTCCAGGTACACGAACTAGGCCCACTTAGGCCATGTCCCTCAATGCCACTAAAACATCATACTTATGACTACGCTTTTCTTGAGATTATGATTGAATATGACCTTCCACTTTACCATGCATCCAAACACATATGAAAACCATATTTTACTAACATTCCCTTCTATGTTTCAAAGTATATATTGTAAATTCTTAGTGATAAATGTTTGTGTAAAAAGAAAATAAATCATTAAGAACTTTATAGTAAAGTGAAAAACCTTATTCGTTGTTATTTACAACACTTGTATATATATACCTCCTGGAATTTCAAATTTCTCATTATTAAATGATTATACCTAAATACAAAGGATTTTTCTCCACATTACTCATTTCTCATATTATGTATATGTCAATAAAATAACATTTCATATATATATTTTAAATAATTAAAAAATATTAATATTATATATACTAATAAAGGATTAAGAGAAAAATATTGTTTCTTTTTAATGATGGGAATAACCCAAAAGTATATCTAGTATCTTGCAATCGAGATATACCAAAAACTTGTGATTTAGCAAGGGTTTAGGCATCCCAAAGCTTACTTAGGTGGACCTCTATCCCAGGGTCATCTACCCTTCTAACCCTATCACAACGAGTCAACATGTACAAACTCTACCCCTTTAGATTTGAACCTATAACCTTCTAGAAAAAAAAACATTTATATTTAACCATTAAACCTACTCAAATTGTACATAAAAAAATATTATTTACAAACAAAACATTTTCACTTGATTGGACAACTTCGCTTCAACATATAAAAACTAATTATTTTATGTTTACGTAAACATCCATATACATATATAAGTTAGGCATTATACTATTTTATTCTCATATATGTATATGAAAATAAAATATTATAATGCCTAACGTATATATGGACCCCTACGCAAACATAAAACAATTAGCTTTTATATATATAACACTTCCTAATTTGCCAAAAAGAAGAGGCTTGATGTGACCCCGCTAACCAGCTAATCCTCCTCCTTTTTCGCCGGCAGTAAGTATTCTACCTGGTCGGACGTTGTTTTATTTGTCTTTCCTGGGAATGTGCTGTATACCTTCTCCCTGACTGCGAAGTTTCCGACCTGTTTATCTGCTCGGTTATGTTTTGTCTTGGTCTATTCAGTATAAGACTTGATCGAGGTTTGTCCTCGTTTTCTTGACTAGCGGCATGTTTTTGTCTTCTTCCTCTTTTTGAGAGTGCCCCCACATTGGTCCGAGCACTACTGCTCTGGCCCGACTTACCTGACTCACTTGATGTCAGTCACCTTCTGTTGTTGTTTCCCTTCGCACAAACCTCCCCTTTTCTAATCTCTGTTTCTAGGACTGTCTGCCACCAGAGATTTGGTTTCTGATTCTCTTCAACATCCTTTTCGCCCCTCTGGCCCACCTACAGAGATAAAAGGGGGGTTGCCTGATTCCGAGCAATGGAGTCTCTAACCCAATCTCTGGCGGAATCTTCCGATGACACTTTCTGGGATCAACCGGGACTCTTGGATAAAGTGGACGCTCTCATCTCTAGTTCGCAGCATCTTCCCTCCATCCGACTCAACTCATTTCCCCAAGCTGCCCACGAGGCGTCCCCAGTGGATCCGTTCTGTTGGCTGGCTACTAATCATCCTGACACGATTAGCAAAGCCCCGGCGCCTGTTGCTATCCCCACCTCCCATAAGTCAGTCACCACTCGAAAGGCTTGGAAATCAAAAAGGAAAGCTGCTCGCCTGGTGTTGGGTGACGGAGTCGGGCTGGAAGAACTTTGTAAAATGTCTACCTGCGCTCTGGTTGGCAGGGTCTCCTACAAAAGTCTGAAACCTCTTCCGCTGGAGTTTTGGATTAAGGAAAACTGGTTCCCTCTTCTAGGCTACGCGCCGGTGGTACATTATCTTAAAAAAGGCCGGTTATGTTTTCATTGTCTTGCTCCTGAAGATGCTTCGCTTTTACTGTCCTCCCTGTGGGTTTTTGGCGGTAGTAGCCTCATGCTCAAACGCTGGAGGTTAGCTTTCGATCCTGACACCGATTATTTCAGCCACAGACACCTGTGGGTCCTCCTGCCAGGGCTCCCACTTCACCTCTGGAGCGAAGGTGCACTGATAGCTATTGGTAATGCATTAAGGAAATTTATAGCACTGGATCCACAGAATCTTAATAGCGCTCAGAGGACTATGGGGCGAGTGCTGGTGGAGATCGATATAACAGCTGGGTTGCCTGAGTCCTTGGTGATAGATTGGAGGGGTCGGAAGTTGATCCAGAAGCTGGATTACCTTGGGTTACCATTTAGGTGTAATCTATGCAGGGAAACCGGTCACCTTCGTAAAGCCTGTACCGGGTTATCCCCTTTGAACCCCTCGGAGGAATCAGATCTATATCTTAATCCGCCTGATTACCCTGATGAGGATCTGTCTCTTGCTTATTTGAGTGGCTCGTTTGAAGTTTCAGCTCAGTCAGAATCTTCTACTGTAGACTCGCCCCGGACTAAGCTAAAACTACTCTGTCCTGTTCTTTTCTCAACCCTTTCAGAAACCGAGAAGGAATATATTGATAATTTCTCCTGGCTCACCACTAACTCTATTTCGGTGAACCCCTCTCTAGAGACCGCTCAGACTCCCTCATCCACAACCACACTTCCCTTTAATCCTGATCCTCTCCCGAGAGCAGACTCTGTCATTCATCCGACCCTCCAATCCTCCATTCCGACCGACCTCCCTGCTGACCTTGTCCCACCCCCGAGCTTGGACTCTCTCCATTTTCCTCCCTTGCGCTCCTCTTCTCCGCCCGTCCACCCCAGTGCCCCTCTCCCTTTACCGGTACTACCTGGTTACAATCAGTCCGAGCCTGATGATGACTCTCTTCTAGAGGAGCTTAACAGTTCGACCTATTCTTCCATTCTTCCAGAGGATACTGTTCCACTTCCGGTGTATCGTGGGAAGAATCTCCTCTTGCCTACCACAGAGGCTGGTACCTCCGCCCCCTCTACTTTGGTCAAGAAGGAGAAGTCTTATGCCTGGTCGAGAGGGATTAGCTCGGAAATCTCTCCTCTACAAACCAGAAGTTCCAGAAAGAAGAAGGAGATATTGAGCTCGCAGATTCCGGATCCAGCTCCTTCCAATCCTGACAGCAAGGCCCTTAGAGCACTGAAAGCCTTGGCCCGCTCCAAGTAATGTTAATTCTCACTCTTAATATACGGGGGATTGGAGGCACCCTCAAGGCTGCCTCGTTCAGGAGATTATTAGGCTGTTCTAAGCCCGATATCTTATTCCTTCAAGAGACTCTCTCGGTAGACCACAAAGCCAGAGATTTTGTGCACCTTTTCCGACCCTCGTGGGTCTCGGCAGCGGTGAATTCAGTTGGTGCTTCAGGTGGATTGCTGGTGGCTTGGGACCCCAGCCTGTACATTTTAAAACCCTTCCTATATAGTGGAGGAATCCTGCTCCTCGGTAAGTGTTTAGCCTCAAGTCAGGACGTTGCTTTACTAAATATCTACGGGCCCTGTGTGGATAAACAGAATTTCTGGTCTAAACTTGATACATTGGGCCTGCTCTCCACCCCAAATCTCATTATTGGGGGAGATCTTAACTTCATTCTTGCTGCTGATGAAAATTGGGGTGGTTCTTTCTCGCCGGGCCCATTTGAAACTTATCTCAAAGGTCTTCTCGAGACAAATAATCTGATTGATGTTCGACCGATTCAACTTACCCCCACTTGGAGAAACGGGCGAGTTGGACCTGCTGCTGTGGCTAGACGACTGGATCGCTTCTTGATCGCAGAAAGTATTTTATCAAGGTCGGGTTTCCCTTCTTCGTGGGATGTGTTCCCTTATGTGTCAGATCATGCGCCGGTTCTCCTTCAGTTACGCTTTCCAGCCCTCCACCCTGCTACTCCTTTCAAGTTCAATCATTTTTGGCTGTCGGTCGATTCCTATTCGGAGTTGGTGTTTAAGATTTGGAGGGACCCCTTCTATTTAAATGAATTAAATCCCCAAAGGCGTATTGTAAGGAAACTAATCGACCTCAAGCACAAATCGAGAGCCTGGCTCCTTGATTTTAAAACAGCACAACTCTCAAATTTAATTAAGTTGGAATCGGATATTTCCCAGCTTATACACTCCTCCTTTCTTGAACCTCTGACACTGGATGAATCGACAGCCTTAAAGCAACTTGAGTCTAGCCGTGCCTCCCTTCTACTTTCTGAAGAGAACAGGTGGAGATTGAACAGTAGAGCGACTTGGTTAAAGTGCGGGGATACAAATTCAAGATATTTTCACAAGCTGGCTAGCTACAATAGAGACAAGAAGCACATATGGTCGATTAAAGGAGGCGGTGATGCTTTGGTTAGTGGACAGAGTGCTCTACAGGAAGAGGCAGTCTCGCATTTTAGATGCCTATACAAAAAAGAAGCTACTCTGGACCTTCCAGGGATGGTGACCACTGCTACCCTCTTTCCTAGATTTGTTTTTGCTGAGGAGGCTACAGATCTGAACAAGCTTGTTACCTTGATTGAATTAAAAAACATTCTGCTCCACTTCAATTCTGAAAGAAGTCCAGGCCCTGATGGCTGGACAACAGAATTTTTCTGCCATTTTTTTGACCTTGTTGGCACTGATCTTCTCCAAATGGTGAAGGATTCCCATACCACTGGAAGGATCGTCGGGAGTCTCAATTCTACTTTCCAGGTTTTGATTCCAAAAGTTAGTAATCCACTCACTTTCAGTGACTACCGACCGATCTCCCTCTGTAATCTCATCTACAAGTTAATTGCCAAGGTTATTTCCAATCGTATCAAGCCTTTTCTTGAAAGGAGATTATCTGCTGAGCAATTAGGTTTCTTGCGGGGAAGAAGAATTCAGGATGCGATTGGGGCTGCCCATGAAGGCATACACAGCATAAAACAGAAAAACTTAAAGGCCCTGGTTATGAAACTTGATCTAAAACAAGCTTTTGATTGTGTTGACTGGCATTTCTTAAGAATAATTCTTCATTCTGTGGGGTTTGATGAATCATTCATCAACTGGATTATGTCCTGTGTCTCTAGCGCAAATTTCGCTGTTCTGATTAATGGTGAGGCATCTAGATTTTTCAATAGCGAGAGGGGGCTCCGCCAGGGATGCCCTCTATCACCTTACCTTTTCATTCTGATTATGGAGGGTCTCAGCCTCCTGCTCACAAAAAAAATTTCTGAACATTTTATCTCCGGCATAAAGGTATCGAGACTCATTAAATTGGTTCATATCCTTTTTGTTGATGATGTTCTGCTCCTGTCAAAGGCAGATTTGTCTGAGTGGGTGGTTATTCTAGAGGTGCTACAGAGATTCTGCTCAGTTTCGGGCTTATCTATTAATATCTCCAAATCCACTGTATACTATTGGGGCCTTTCGGAGGCCGAGCTCCAAATTTTCAAGGCTGCCATCCCCTATACCTTTTTAAATCTGAGCGATGGTTTCAGTTATCTAGGGTACCTGTTGAAAGTGGGAGTCTCCTCCCCGAGTGATTGGAGATGGCTGGTGGCTCGATTTGAAAACAAGATAAATTTCTGGTGTAATAGATGGTTGTCCATGGGTGGACGTTTTATCTTGATCAAGTCAGTTCTGGAATCACTTCCCGTTTACTGGATGTCCATGCAAAAGATTCCACAAAAAATTATTAATACTCTTCGGAGTCTTATTTTTAATTTCCTGTGGAATAGTCATCTTGGCAAATTTCGTTTCCACTTGTGCAGCTGGGAGATACTGTCAAAGCCTAGGCGTTTTGGGGGCTGGGGACTTATGAATTTGTCCACCTTCAATACTGCCCTGCTGGCAAATTCTTTCTGGCGAGCTGTCTCTATTGATAGCATATGGCATCGTATAATAATGGATAAATATTTGGGATCTTGGCCGCTTGCTACTTGGATTCGTAAATCTTCTTTCCAGCTGAGAGGGGCCTCTACCTTTTGGAAGGGATTGGTTGCTTCAATCCCTGTGCTTTTACACTGGTTCGTGTGGAATCCTGGAGCGGGTTCTGAAATCTTAATCGGAGGTGACAAAATACTCGGTCTGGGAGACCGATCGCTCCTCTCAGCAGGATTAAGATCTCTGCTTCTACAACAAAAATTTTTACATCTCAATCAAGTATGTATTCAGCCCGTCAACAGCACTCTTCCGGGAAATTGGTGTAACAGTGGGGCGCTTAGACTTATTGGATCAGACGCCAGTGAATGGGACCATTACACTTCTGCTCTTAAAGCCGCGGGGATCACTCTATCTCCCAAGTCCGATACTCTACATTGGGCGGGTGGTGATGCCACGGGGAATGTTACAGTCAAGAATATTTACAATGCTTTACTCACACAGCAATCCTCTGTTGTGGACTGTTCTTGGATATCTCTCCTCTGGCGATGGGACCTTCCCCTAAAGGTTAAGTTTTTTGTCTGGCTCGCTTGCAAGGAGAAGCCGCTCACGTGGGATGCTCTACGTCGGAGGGGTTGGGAGGGGCCGGGGATTTGTCCCCTTTGTTGCTGTGCGCCGGAGAATATCCATCATATTTTGGTCTTTTGCCCCTATACACAGTCCGTCTGGACTCAAGTGCTAGCTCAACTCTCGCTGTCTCTTTCTTGGAGCGGAAGATCCTTCTCGCACAGCTACTCTCGGTGGCTGGATTTTCCATCTGCGCCAAAACCCCTACCTGCTATCATTAGTTGGCAGATCTGGACTGATCGAAACCATGCTTTATTTGACTCCAGGCCTCCCTCTTCACACGCAGCATTGCTTAAAGTCTTGGCCCGATTTCAATGGAAACTGAGACCGTTGAAGACCTCTTCTCCCAAGGTTTGTGATATCAATTTGTTAAGCGATTACACGGTGGTGTTTTTCGATGGGGCAGCGAAGTCCGGTGGAGGCTGTTGTGGGGCCGGGGGTATCTTCAAAACCCACCCAAATAGAACCACCATGTGGTTTTTAAACTGTGGAGAAGGCTCAAACAATAAGGCCGAGCTCTTGGGCCTATGGGCCTCTCTCTATCTCGCCTCCTGCTGGTCTCTTAGTCATATCCATGTCCTTGGTGATTCGCGTATAATCATTGACTGGATCTCCCAAAAATCCAAGCTCCAAACAGTCCAAAACAATTGTTGGAAGGATAAAACGATGGCTCTGCTTAGATCTTTCACCGATGTCAAATTTAGCCATATTTCCAGAGCTTTCAATGGAGAGGCGGATGCCCTCTCTAAGAGGGCTTTAAGCGAGGTGGTTGGCAGGTTATCGGTTTTCCACAAGGATAGAGGCATAGTGAGTCCTATATCTTCTATTAATGTTTTTGAATGAGGCG
>ML778604.1:36813-52736 GCA_009831015.1 Picea engelmannii | reverse complement strand
GTTTTCCCATCTAATGCAGGAACTTGATACAATGTGAACCATGGATTCTCAATGAGGGATGACTAATCCAGGAGGCCATTTGAGTCTATCACCATCTAAAAAGTGGTCATAAACTTTCAACACATTTTTTGGGCCCTTCCCATGCATTTTTGGCAATGGCCTACCAAACATGCACATAATAAGATTTTTAATGGTCCAAATAACACCCCAAAAAAACTTGTATGTGAATTTTATGGCTCCAAGAAGTTAATGTAACAACTAAGCTCCCTCCAGCCCGTACTCCTTTCACCACCTCAACTCCTATGGTTATGGTTTTAAGATTTTAGTATTTTTTCCTCTTAGGATTTTGGAACTATCATAAAATGTAGTTTTGGTCTCTTGTCATGGGCTTCTTTTGAATGAGCTTAGTCATCACATCTCTTCTCAGAGATATACTACTACCATTCTAGCTATTTGTATTATCATGTACATCGCAATGTTTTTCACCATTTGATTCATTAATAGAATTTAATTTTCATTGTAATACTATGATTTCAATTATGTATCCTATGTTATCTCTAAAGTATTATATACTTTCATTTCATTCTAAATCCAATCTAGTTCACCAATATTCTTCGTCATTCACACAATTCATATTCGATATAAAATTAGACACAAACAATTATCTTTGATCATAATGTGTGTCCAAAACATTGACTACAATGGAGCAGGTCATCTCCCCATTGTAAGACCTCTATTGCAAATTCCACCCCTGAGCCTTATTATGAGTGCACAAGAACAAAGAAACACCTATAAGTTATATCTCTCACTCAGCCCATCATACTCTACACATGACTCAATGAAAATTAGATAGCTATCATGAATATTCTTGATGTAGAGACCTCCAAGCATCTCAATGAGCATTCAAATAACACAAGATAAGGGTGTACATGCCACTATCTTTCCCCAACCCCTTTACTCACTACAATGATGGGTTTTTTCTCATTAACCAATCACCAGACCATCTACCTTACTATGGGTTTGCACAAGCTTATAAACTTATGGTTTTAAGTGTACATAATTCGAATTTGGGTGAGAATGAAATGAAGACACACACCATATGCATAAAAGAACACAATATAGTATTGTAGATGTGACATACTCAAACCCACTTCCATTGACCATTGGGGCATTTCGTTAAAAATTACCTTCTCTTTCAATTGGAATTTACTAGCTATGAGTCCACATCATTATCCCAGAGAATTATAGTCAATTTAAATATGAAATACAAATGCATAATTCATATTATTTAGAATTGTAGTGGAAATTAAACATGCATTCACAACAATTGCCCACGTTGCTACAACAAAGATTTAAGTAGATGCATGATTTACATAAGAATTCTCACTCAATCACACAATTAATCATTCTAACACATATTTCTTATATTATCTTATGATTACATGGAATAGCATAGCAAAATGTAGATAAAAGAATTCTACATAGAGATAATTGCAGTTCCTTCTTGGTTCTATCATCGTCATTGATACCCACAAAATTATTTTCTTATAATTGGCATGGTTGAATCTTACTTTACATAATAGAGGTTGAATTGAGTGTTTTACAACTTGAATGGATGGTTGTAACAACCTTTAACTCTACATACATTTACCTTCTATACAACCCACAAAACTTTTCCAAAACACGATCATAATCATATTGACATTTACTAATTGAGAGACTTAATCTTCACACAAAAACAACCACACGAATCTCAATATATAAGTAATAACGGAAAAAGTTACTTATCTAATAGTGAAGCATATGGGGAAAATAGATCCATATGAGTGTTTTTACTCTTATCCATAAACACTGGCTTATGTACGTTCCATCCCCAAGATGGGTAATCCATCAACATGAGTGAATTTGGTAGCTAAATCTCTCATTCACAGTCCCAACCTAGTCTAAAACTTAAATGTGATTTTTTTTTTAAGGATAGAGCTTTAGGCAACTCAACTAGCTCTCAAACATTGCATAAACGTCTTCCTTCTAGCACAGCCTTACACTGACACCCAATTTCTCTACAAAATAATGCTTATAGGAGTTTAGTATGGCCAACTATATTTTTATAGTAAGAGATCCAACTTCAACTTATGGAAGTCTTGACAATGGTTTGGAAACAAGGACAATATTGAACCCAACACCATGTCCCTCACAACAACATGGTACATCCCATGCATTTCCCTTCAACAACATACTAGCTGTAGGAAAAGAATCATAGCTATCTTACTAATTAACCAACAATAATCTCCACCTTGTCTCTGGATCACATTAGCCTCATGCTCATGGATTCTCCTTCAATTATAAGCATAGAAACCATGGCTTCTCACACAATATCTCCCTCAACTAGTAGAGGAATAATCCATGAAGGGTCAGGGCTAAACAACATAATAGAAGAATGAGTGAATCCCTTCAACTCCCAAGAAGTTACACAAGATGTACTCTCCCTTGCATAGAGAGTACATGCCTTCTCTAGAAGCATGGGAAGATAATCAAAGGACACATAAGTCAAAGGGTAGGGAGAAATTAGGGAAAGACACTTTGCAACAAAAATATAACAATATTTTTGTATAGGGCCCCACCATGCATCCCCTCTTATTGCATCATTCCCTCGTGGTGGTCCTAGGATGTTATTGACCCCCAAGCGAACTTTAGCTTATTAATATTATGCAATAATTCCAATTTAATTCAAGTGGTAATATACTTACCATACTTACCACATGATTACCATACCTGCTTCACAAGGTCACACCATCTTGCATGTTTAGTGTCTTTCCATCTCATGACGGGCCTTGTCCTTTTCCTGTGCACTTGATGAATTAATACCCAAAAAAAATTCCATAGGTCCATACTTGGGGTATTACACTAGAAAGAAAAAAATAGAGTATTACTATGAAAACCAACTTTCTATTAAAAATCAATGGTGAAAAATTGTTGTGATGCACATAATAATACATAGTGGCTAGAATGGTGTAGCTTATATCTAAGAAGAGATGGGATTTCTATGCTCATTTGCAAAAATACCTTAACTAGAAGGGGAGAACTTTTTGTATTACAATATGATTAAAAAACCCCAAGTGTGCTAAAACCCTAATGTTGAAATCCTAAACGTAGGAGCCGAGGTGATGAAATAAAGTGTTGATATTATGGTAGTTGCATGAGGTATTTACCTCCACGTGTAAACCTGACGAGAATAGAATATTTCAGGAAGCAAGAAGAAACCCTAATTAGTTGGATAATAACCCTAGAAGACAAGTCGGCTCAATAGGATAACTTGTATTAGGTTATTAGCCTCCAAGAGAAGAAGTCGGCTTAAGGAAATATTATATACTAAGTAAATAGGCACCCATAATGAGAAGTCGGCCCAGGTAGTTTACTAGTTTTAGTATAAATATAGGAGGCCAGTCTTCATTCTGGCAAGCATTCTCAGAATTGCAGAAGCAACACTTGTGCACACTGCAGTTGGCAAGTTTGTGTGCAAGTTTGGAGGAGAGATGTCATTGCACTTGTTGCAGCTAGCAGATTTCAGTTTTGGCATGGACTCTCTCTTGGTTATGTTTTGGACTCTCTGATCAGCTCTTGTTACTCATATTTGGTGCGCTATCCTTGGAGATAGGTGTGCTATCTTGTTTGGCTATCTAGCCTAGGGTTTTCTTCCGGAATGATTCTATGTCAAGGTTAAGGTGCTCGGGGTGGCTCTCGGGGGTGGCTTCGGCCTATGGTTGGGTGACAATAATGATATTGTTTATGGTTAAACGAGCACATCCATTATATTCTAACAGGTTATGGGCCCACACCTCCTTCATTCATTCTAACCACTAGAAGGGAGCATAGCCATAAGGATACTAAGCTCGTTGAAGAACCGTCGCTAGGGTTTCCAGCAGGAGCAGATACTAAAGCACTGACACTAGGGTTTCTAGCAGGAGTAGTTACTAAAGCTCTGCCACTAGGGTTACTAGCAGGTGTTGTTGCAAAAACCCTAACCCTCTTGTTGAGGCACCTTAAGTGAAGGGATTGACCTAATTTCCGGATAGACTAGTGCGCCCTAGCCTAACGCATCTCCTGGTACTCTCAGCAAGCTAAGACATAAAGTTTGAGTTTTTGGTCAAATCTAGGGTTGACCAAGTCAAGGCAACCATGAATTACTCTATGAAGTCAGAAAACAAGTTAGATGGGGCTTATAAATTCATAGCATGGAAGAAAAGGATTGATCTCATCCTTGCCAAGAATAAATTGTTGGATATCGTGAAAGGAAAGATTGTGGAACCAAAGTTTGAAGAAGGAAAAGAAAAGGAACCACAGAATGTTGCAGTTATGGAGAAGTTCAAAGACAATGACATCAATGCCATGTGTATCATAGTGGATTCTATAAAAGACCACATGATACCCTACATCTCCCATATTGATTTGTCTAAGAAGATGTAGGATGCCCTAACAAACCTCTTCTCAGTCAGAAACATTGGACAAGTAATGAGTCTGAAGAATGAGCTTTGTGACATGAAGATGAATGATGATGACAACACAACATCATATTTTGTGAGAATATCTCAGTTAAGAGATCAACTACAAGCCATTGAAGAGATCATTTTAGAGAAGGAATTGGTAAACATAGTACTCAATGGTCTTCCCAAGACATGGGATGCATTTGCCGCAAGCATGAACACAAGGAAGGAGTATCCTACGTTTGAAGAACTTTGGACTTATTGTGAACAAGAAGAATCAAGGATCAATGCAAAAGAGAAACCCCAAAAGAAATACGATGATCAAGCTTTCACAACAAGGTTCAAGAATTTCAGGAATAAAAGGAAGTTTGTCTCCAGGAAGGAGCCAAATCAAGAGAAAGATATGTCATAAATACAATGCTTCAACTGTCGAAAATATGGTCACTACAAGAATCATTGTCTCGAGCTAAAGAAAAGGAAGGAAACACACGAAGCATCAGTTGCCGAAGAAAATGAACCTTCAAAGAAGACTAAGTGGGATGAAACATACTTCTTCTTCTAAGACAAGGTAACAATACTCCTCATAGTTCTTATACATACCATGTTTTCTGTACATATCTTGCATATCTATTTCCTACAAGATAATATGTTCCAAGAGAAACTATACTTATGGAAGAACAACAAGATAAGGATTGCTATCACTATGACTACAAGTTAGACAATACACATGAAAGGATGAAGTACATCAACAACCCCTGGTAACAATTCATGTGGAAGATATTACATAAGTAACAACTGCAAGATAAGTCGAAATCATAATCAATCTTGAAGAAACCTAGAAGAAGTAAAGATAGAAAGAAGTCAATAATTAAGAGGAAATTGGAAAAAGATTTGTGACACTTTGCAGAAGGCAATAAGAATGCAGATGGAAGCGTGGACTCTCCTAGATGGAGAGAGCCGATTATATATTTCCAAAAGAAGAGCATGCAATCATGCATGAATCAAGGATTAGGAGGGAGCTAAGCCTAAATTATATGATCCATTGAAGATGATGAATTATCTATCCATGGAATCAACCATGAAAAAGAAGCATGTGTTCAATGTGACCTTAGAAGAAGTCTTCTTCAAAAATAATCCTTAAGGTATCCATGGTTGTCGATCCACATCCATGATCCTATGATGAAAGGAATAAGTTGGAATCTCCATGGCATGGAATCTATAGAAAACTCCATGGACCTAAGAGATAAAGAAAAACATAAGGAAAAACATGAAGATTCCAAAAAAGAAAGAAAAGACAGAACATCCAGTCATTGTATCGAGAATCACAAGACTACCAGCCTGACCTGAACTCACTAAAAGCAATCAAGCAGAGGAAATGAAAGTTGTGATGAAGAACATTGTATGGAAGACTTATGAATGTAAGCATTGTGAGATCCAGAACTAGAGGTTTCTCCCAAATGGAGGGAGAATACTATGATGACTGCTTGTTCTAGTAAACTAGACATACCTCTACATGAGCCATTATATCATCCGCAATATCCATGAGTTGGAGTTTACATCAAATGAATGCAAAGATTGTTCTCCATAATAATTGAACAAAGAACGTATGTAGAACAACCTCAAGGCTTTGAGGTATACCAAGAAGAGACTCTTGTATGCAAATGGAAGAATGTTTTGTATGGATTCAAACAACTTGGTGCGGAGCCTCCAATGCACAACAAAAGCGTGGTGAAAAACCTTCTATAACAAAGATACTGTATCATATTGGTTACTTAGAACTGAAGGATGATGGATTGCCAATCCATGAAAAATCTCTCATGATGACAAAAGAAGTACCACTTGGATATGTTCCAAGTTTGACCCTTGCCACGATGTTATGAGCTAGTAGGAAACAAAAGAGTTGAATTCAACTATGATGATCAGAGCTATATGAAGCCTTCATAAAACCAGTGTTCCAGAAAGACCGAAGTACATTGAGATCAAGCATTACATTTTCTGTGATGAAGGCCAGAAAGGAGAAGTGGTTCTCCAATATATATATTCACAGATGAGAAAATAAGTAGACATTTTGGTAAAGCCTCTATTCAAGATGAAAGAATTTGTGTACTCAAGCTGAAGCTCGCGGAGATGACTTCCTTATTGAAAAAGGACGAGATGACTCCCAGGTTGGGAGGGAGCACTGATGTGTTATTGATTTATGGACAATCATTTTCCAGTTCAAAAAATGGTCCAGGATGAGCAGTTCCTTTCTAGTTCGGAAAGTGGTTTGAGATTTTTTACGGACAGACATTTTCCAGTTCAGAAAATGGTCCAAATCGAACGGTCATTTTCGTAATGAAAATGGTTTGATGGATTGTTGATGTACCATAGACAATGATTTCCCTTGTGGTTAACATAGGGAATGGTCTAGGAAAAAATCTCGTCTTGACGATCACTCTCAGTAGTGGTCAAGAAGACTGGTCCGCCTCACCGGACAATCATTCTTTCAAAGCTCACAGTTGTGAGCAGTTTCAAAGAATGGTTTGTTTTGGAGGTTGGTGCAGGACAACCATTTCCTTAGGAAATGGTCCAGACAGTCATTCCCTAGGGTATATTCATTCTCTCTAGGTTGCACTTTTTTTAGTGCCGGAGGAATGGCCCAGATAGGCGAATGGTCCAGGTTCAACAATCAGGGACATGCATTCCCTAAGGCGGATTCATTCTCTCCAGGTTGCACTTTGTTTAGTGCCGGAGGAATGGACCAGATAGGTGAATGGTACAGGCTCAAAAATTGGGATAGTTATTCTTCCTTGCTTGATAAGAATAGTCCAGATAACTCATCGTTGATGTTTTAATTTCTTAGGGAAGATCCTCTTCCAGATCTCACAGTTGTGAGTGGAAGAATGGCCGAGATGATTCAGTTTATATATCATAACAATGTTTTATGTGCAGGTTGATGATATTATTGTTATGGATACTGTATGTCTCCGGACAGTAGATGTATACTATTGTAGTGGATGTGTTCCACTGATTGTGACTATATGTCACTGATCAAATATCTGTGTGCTACTTGGTGTGGCAGTGTACCACTGGATTGTAGTTGTGTACTACTATGGATAGACACAGTTGTGTTCTATTCAATGACATCTTTTCGATCGCCTTAAATACTATCAGTAGTGTTGGAAATGATTATCATCTATATGGATGATCAATGGACAAAGATTTCCCATACGAAAAATGGTTCAGAACATTTATTCTTCTAGGACATATGTACGGATTAGAAGAATGGCTCTTGTGTCACTCTGTGGAGTGAGTGACTTATCCAGCATCATGTCTGATTACTCAGATGGAGTATGGTTTCGAGAGATGATGCAACTGATGACACTGATAGTGATGATGGTGCTCATGATCTAGTCATGAGATAGTCTATACGACTATGTTGATGCTACCTGGTAAATGGTATGTTTGTGCTCAAGACCATTACTTTCAAATACCTCTCTAGCTAGGAGGGAGTGTTTATATTATGGTAGCTGCGGGAGGTATTTACCTCCACGTGTAAGCCTGACAAGAATAGAATATTCCGGGAAGCAAGAAGAAACCCTAATTAGTTGGCTAATAACCCTAGAAGACAAGTCGGCTCAAGAGGATAACTTGTATTAGGTTATTATCCTCCAAGAGAAGAAGTCAGCTAAAGAAAATATTATATACTAAGTAAATAGGCACCTAGAATGAGAAGTCGGCCCAGGTAGTTTGCCAATTTTAGTATAAATATAGGGGGCCAATCTTCATTCTGGATGGCATTCTCAGAACTGCAGAAGAAGCACTTGTTCGCACTGCAGTTGGCCAGTTTGTGCGCAAGTTTGGAGGAGAGTTGTCGTTGCAGCTGCTGCAGCTAGCAGATTTCGGTTTTGGCCTGGACTCTCTCTTGGTTATGGTTTAGACTCTTTGATAAGCTCTTGTTACTCCTATTTGGTGCGTTATCCTTGGAGAGAGGTGTGCTATCTTGTTTGGCTATCTAGCCTAGGGTTTGCTTCCAGAACGATTCTCTGTCAAGGTTAAGGTGCTCGGGGGTGGCTTTGGCCTATGGTTGGGTGACAATAATGATATTTTCTATGGTTAAATGAGCACATCCATTATATTCTAACATAAAGGTGGGCCCCAAAATGTTGAGTTGGAATGTCACCTTATCAGGCCATAACATTTTCATACAAACTCTAATTCCTTAATGTGATACCTCACTCTAAAGGCCTTGACAAGATCTATGCTAGAAATTAGGTTCATCAAAAACTACTTCTTCTAGATCTTCCTCTTTGGGAATAGGACATGTGTGTTCCTCTTTGAGAGTTAGGTCTCCTTATTCCTCTTCAAGAATTGGTTCTCCTCGTTTCTTGCTTATCTCCTCCTTTGACTTTTGTCTTAACAATGTTTGTTTCCTTGGCTTCTACATTGACATCCTTTATTACTTTCAGTCTTCACTTAGTCTTAGTTAGTGATCCTTAGACTACTTTCTCTACCTCTATACGGTATTCAATACCCTTTCTCATTTCATGTTCAAAAGTTCCTTTCTGCTCTTACGCATAGGTGACCTTCATGTTGAAAAGGTGTTCTCCTATCCACTTGCTCTGTCATTGTTAGAATCACTTCTCTATCCAATTGTGCAAGTGGTATTGATTTTCTCTTTGATGATGCAAACTCTTCTTTGGTCTTCTAACTTGCATGAAAATAACTATTTCCACCATTTCTAATGCCAAAAAATGCGAAGAGTTCAAAAATTGAATTAAAAGTTCAAAAACTTTCAAAATCGAGATTATTCCTAAGATGACCCTAAAATGACCACTTGGCTCTTGGCTCAATAGGTTAGATATGTTTTTAGTTGTAAAGGACCATTCCGCTTATTGCATAATAATAAGAGAAGAATGGAATGAATAACCTGCTTCATAATTCAAAAATATTATATATTTTTAAAGTTTTCATAATCACATGTGTTCTTTTCAATGATGCATAATAATTCTTTTTGACTAATATGGAAAAGTGGTGGTGGATTTATAAAAATACACATGAAAGGAATATTTCTTCATCATGAGTCTTTCTTTCCTCTTCACCACTTAAACATTAAATTATATTTCATATTCATTTTTTTACACATCTTTTAACATCTTCATGAATATTTCTTCATCATGAGTCTTTCTTTCCTCTTCACCACTTAAACATTAAATTATATTTCATATTCATTTTTTTACACATCTTTTAACATCTTCATGGTGACATCACCACATGATGTCAAAAAAACATACTAAAACTCAAAGTAAAGCATATGCCCCACTTATGTCCCATGATGTTTGAGCTTATTATCTTATGTCCTATAATGTTCATCATATACCATACTGAAGATGTCCATTATTCTCTAGTTAGGCCTTGGCTGTGAGCTTCATATTAGAAATTTGTACTAGAAATTTACAATATTTACAACACATAATGTCCATCATATACCATACTTGATGTCCATTATTCTCTAGTTGGGCATTGAGCTTCATATTAGAAATATGTATTAGAAATTTACAATATTTACAATACATGTATTTTTACAAGTAAACCCATTTGGTTTAAGCCTTGACAAAACAACCTCGTCATAAACATGTATATATACTCTCATCCATTATATTCCAAGGGTCAAAATTAGGGTACTATTAAAACTCCACTTAGCATGGTGATTATGGAGGATATTTTTTTTCTTTTTTCTTTAAATGATTGCCCGTTTCATTAAAACTCCACTTAGCATGATGATTATGGAGGATACATTTTTTCTTTTTTCTTTAAATGATTACCCGTTTCATCGCAATGAATTGTCTATGTAAAATTATGAATAGATTCGATGCAAACTTAATTGAAGAACAAAAAAATCGTTACCATGAATAGATTCAATGCAAACTTAATTGAAGAACAAAAAAAAATCGTTGCCATGCCATGATGAGCTCTTAAAAATTATGTTGCCAAACTCATTAAACCTTGGCAAAATAACAAAATGCCACTAAGAAGGCCACCATGGATCTTATCCATCAATGAAGAAACAAATAACCAACCCTAAGCAAGTTGAACAAAAAAGGAGATAAAATTTAATAAGGGAAAGACTAAGATGCCTTGCTATTCCTACCATTCTCTAGGAGACTAGGAGACTTAGGAAATGAATGAGGAAAAATGTAATACATTGTGTAAAAAATCTACTAAATAACTCTCATGAACATTGGTGAAAGTAAAAAAACAACTTAACAACAAAACTATGAATATTTTGCACAAGATTCTAATTTTTTTTTATATTTATGAATATTTTGCATAAGATTTTTTTTTTTTTTTTTAAATATCAAAATAATAATAGTAGCATGAAGAAGAAAGGAGTTTACTTTTTATTAGCCCTTTCCTTTTCGATAAATTATAAATAAATTAATGAAATAGCAATGATGTGTATATTCTTCCTAATTTTGAATTTTGTTTTCAATTGATAAATGTGTTATTCTCTACCAACAACTTAGAAATACCTTATTTCATTTAAAAAAATATAACTCTACATTTTTTTCCATGCAGAGTACCTACGGACAATTTACAAATACTACATGTCTCTGTCTGAGAAGCGAGATCTAAATGAAGGGCGGCCCACATCTCGCTGTTCTCCAAATTTAAGCAAAATAAAAAACACACATTAAAGACAAGAAGTTGTGTCATTCTCGCCCCAACGTAACAGTCAAGTAAACCTCTATAATTGTGAGTGTACACGTCCAGAAATGAAGGGTGGGATTGGACGATTGAGCGACACACCACCTCCCTCTCCCTATCTTATTGAGAGCGATCGAATGCCGGTCTGCCTACCCTTCACAGCTTTCATTTACTTCGACTGCACTGCTTTCGGTTGGGATTAAACTGGGCACCTGCCGCATCTGGGCCTTATTTGGAAGCCTATTTCTGCTGGTCTTGTGAGGAGTGGAAGCTCAGAAAGGACCGGATCTCAAGTCTCAGAGGCCTAGATAGACAGTCTGATCCGAGTTGAGTTGAGTTGCGGACAATGGGTGAAAGCAAGGCTTCCACATTGCTCCTGATCATCGTTTTCATCCTCGATGTCATTGCATTTGGGTTAGCTGTTGCTGCAGAGCAGAGGAGGAGTACTGTGAGTTGTGAATTCTCTTCATTCCCAATTCGTTTTTTCAATCTAAATTTCCTTACCCACTTCGTTCATTCAGTAGATTGAATTAATCTGAAGGGAATTTCAATTGGATGGTTTGGTGTCTTATGAGCAATGAATTTAACAATATGATGGGATGGCTTTTAAACCCTAATCTGAACTGGGTTTATTTCCATCTACATTTTTTCTATTCGTAGATCTGTTTCCTGATGGGTTTTGATTTATCTGATTTTTTTTTTTAAGTGTGGTTTTATCTAGCTTTTTGTGTATTTTTCTCAGGTTTTAGACTAACTATTGTCCGAAATGTTATTTGGCATCTTAGATCTGGTTCAATTCTATGGTTTTCCTTTGTAGATGGGATCTCCCCTCTTAATCTCTAGTGGGTTTTGTCCATCTGTGCTCAACTTGTGAATGGGAACTTGATGTGATTCTCGACTCTTGCATTTCCATATCCTTGCTTGGGTTAGGTTAGGACAATGCCCAAATCTATACATTGCCTCTGAAGGAAGAAAGTGCTCAATTTGTGAATGAGAACTTGATGTGAGTCTTGATTCTTGCATTCCGTATCCTCGCTTAGATGACGGTTAGGCCAATGCCCAAACCTATACATTGCCTCTGAAGGAGAGGGAATTGTATATCTCTGTAAAGATATCAGATTGAAAGGGTTTATAGACTCTATATATTATGTTTACTTTCAAATGGAGATCTATGACCAAGGATCACCATTGCTAGAGATCACCTTTGTTCTCGCCTGCCGATAGTTGCTGAAGCAAGTTGTTTGTCGAAATTGAGACACATTAACTTAACCAGAGATCCATTAAAGTTAAAATTCATAGCCCTTCTGTGTTCTAGGAGCCGGAACAAACAAGACTGGTGAAAATGCCATAGAGAACAGCAATAGAAATCCATAAGCCGAAGCAGGGGAGTCACATTGTCAGAGATGAGCAGATGTATTTGGCATTGCATGCTGGATGACAACTCTAAAGTGCAGCAGCTTTTAACTGGCTGCTGTAAGTCCACATACACCTGACAGTGTTGGCCAGGAAATAGCTCGAAGTAATGCATCTATCGATTCTCTTCCCAGTCCTTCTGAACGGACAATATGGTTCCAATTCGTGTCATAATTGGGATGCCATGGAGTCTAAATGGTGGCTTCCAAATCCCTCTGTAACCAGTGACAGAAAGCACCCTCTGGCATTGAATTAGTTTTCTTCTCTCTTCCCAATGCAGATCTGAGGAAATTGAGTCAGTAGCCATAGTATAAATTGAGCTCTTGCTATCATATGATGAAGCAATTATTAAGCAGATCAAATCATTTAAACCTCAATCATGGAAGGAACCACGATAATTATGCCCTCCCCTATCTGTTGTCCAAAGCTTAACCATAGGTCTAGAAGAGAATCATAAGTCGTAGGCATTAAAATGGGCAGATAGTTTCAAAGAAACAGTATGCTCTCATGTGTGAGCCATATAACCTAAATTGGCTAATGAATAGGTCAGTTACATCTGTACCTAGCGAAGATAGATTTTATACAACATAATTCTTTTACCAGGGAATCAGGCGAGAACCTGGAGCTTAGAATGCTGCGTGAGAGCTCTCATTTCAAAGATCTTGAAAGGTTTTATTCATATTGTTAACAAGGAATGCTTTTATATTGCTTGTTCGTGAGTTGAATAGATCACTTGTTCTGAGAGGACAGTGGAAAATAAAGCCTTATTTTTTTCTCTCCATGCACAGTTTATTGATCATCGTTACCGTCTTTATTCGTTGCAGGCTAAGGTGGTTCCAGACCCGAATTCTGAATACACGTACTGTGTGTATGATTCAGATATAGCAACTGGCTATGGAGTGGGAGCATTTCTGTTTCTCTTTGTAAGCCAGGCACTGATAATGGGTGCCACAAGATGTCTATGTTGTGGCAGATCTCTCAGGCCAGGAGGATCTCGTGCATCGGCTATTGTTTTATTTATTGCGACCTGGTAATACTCTTTCTCTTCTGCATAAGATGAGCTGATGTGAATTAAGGCATGTCTGAAGCTCTTCCAGCACTATTGTTGCAGTAAAAGGCTTTCTTTTTCTTTAACTTGGCCAACATATAATCCGGGGCTCTATCCCCACTGGGGCTTGAATCTGGGTTATTAACATTGCAATGCCCCATCTCAACCACTAGACCACAGCCTGACAGATTAAATAGGGCATTCTTAAACCTCACTACATTTGTATTGTCAAAAGGGTGTACCGTGTAACAAATTCCAATAATAATAGTATCTGTAAATAAGGACTAACAGACTACAATCATCTTGTTTTTGTAGGTTGACATTCATCATTGCAGAGGCTTGCTTTGTTGGTGGAGCAGCAAGAAATGCCTACCATACAAAATACAGGGGTTTTTACCAAGTAACCAATCTCTCGTGTGAAACACTGCGAAAGGGTGTCTTTGCAGCAGGAGCATCATTTACTGTGTTCACCTTGATTCTGAGTGAGCTGTACTATGTGAGTTTCGCTAGGTCCAAGGAAGGGGGTTGGACACCATATGGTAGAGAATCCGCTATTGGGATGAGTAGCTTTCCCTGAGCAGACTTTAGTGGAGTGAGAGCCATCATTTTATTTCTTATGATGTATACATTTATATGGTTCTTGTTATCAGAGAACTGTTTCTCAGTACAAAGGATTGTTTCAAGGTAGCTCTAGAAATTGGAAAGACTAGAAATATGCAGCATATGCAGCAGAGAGTGTTCGTTAGAAGTTAATAAGAAAAAATTGTGTTCCCCATTGTATTTGTCCACAGAATTTATATTTCTTACCATATGGTATATAATCTGCAATTAGGATGGCCAGGTTTCCTTGAACAGACTTTCTTGGAGTGAGAAAGCCATCATTGTATTCCTTGTCCTGTATACATTTATGTGATTCTTGTTAGGAGAAAACTGCTTCTCAGTACAAAGGGTTGTTTGAAGGTAGCTCTAGGAATTTGAAAGGACTAGAAATATGCAGCAGAGGGTGTTTGTTAGAAAGCTAATAAGAAAACGATGTATTCTCCGTTGTATTTTTCCATGGAATTTATATATCTTTACAATTTGGGTTGAATGCAGTAGATTTTTACCTTATCAATTTTTATTGAAAGCATAGCGTGCTTTAAAATGGTGTTGTGAGATTTGGTAACAAATAAGCTGTAATACAAAACAAGAATTGGTGCTTCTCATTTTTCAGAGTGTCTGCTTTGTGAAAGATAGAACTTTGTGTAAAGTAATATGTATTTATCACAGGGCATTAGCAGGTGCCATTACAATAGTATCCAATAGGGCATTATGTGCTTTTACAGCATTAGACAATGCATCTACTGATAGTAAGATGCACAGGCACAAGCATCGATCCGTAACCAGCTTTGGAAACTCATTTATCACCATCTACACAAAACATCTAAAAATAGCAGGAAATTTATTGTAAGAAAGACGAATCTAATTTTATATTAGATTTCAAGAAAGAATATCTCTAAACAGATTAAAATTGGATGAATCTAAGTTTATATTAGATTTCAAGAATGTCAATTGTGTCTAAGATTGGGAAGAATAAGATTGGGAAGAATGATCATTATTGTCCTCACCCAGGTTTAAATCCTGCTAGTGACATGTTGAGTTTTTAATGAGTATATTCTTGTAATGGCCTTGAATCCTATGTTAACAGAGCCATACCATCCTTGTGGGTGCCTAACTAAAATGTTTAACACACTTTTTAGAAATAATCATCCATAATAATAATAAACAGATATATTTGAATTCATGAGTAGAATGATATTCAGCATGTGAAAACGTTTGAGGGAGGGGGGGCTCTCTGCACATAAAGGTTAATAGGATTTTGTAGTTCACCCCTTCCTTATGACAAGGGATGATTGGAAGAATGCCTTGGATTTCCATTAAGTATGAGCAAGGGAATCATGGCAATCCAAAATTTGTAAGTGACACAAATTATATTTCCCTGCTGGCAATCCAAAATTTGTAAGTGACACATAAATTATATTTCTCTGTTGAGAATTTTGCTGAGAATTTTACAGCATACAAAATTGTCTTAACAAGATTTCAATCTCAAGAATTCTATTATGCAAGATTATGCTTCATACACAACTAAAAGTATTCACAAGTAAAATATAGCAAAAATATATCAATGCAACTAGAAGGGAAATGTACAACAAATGGTGATCCAATTAAGCATTGTGTGCCCAGAGAGGCAAAAATATATCAATGCAACTAGAAGGGAAATGTACAACAAATGGTGATCCAATTGAACATTGTGT